>JASDQU010102041.1:70205-96600 GCA_032191745.1 Picea mariana
GGGAAATCACCTTTATTTATATTAGACTGGACACATCAAAAGTGGTGTCTATTGGCACAACATGGCCAACCTCAATAACTCAGAATATAATTAATAATTACCATATTAATTATCTTTTACATTAATTATCTTTCACTTTATGGTGGGGTCGACCTGTACCCTTTACATCACAATTAGGGTTACAGGTAAATCTAACTCTTAGACAATATATCAAGGGATCTCACACACCCACTAGTGCTCAACCACTAGGGGCACGTTCACCTGTGCTCAGCCACAGGGACGTCTAACTCAACAGTTCTCTGTCTCACTGAGTCTCACAGGAGAATCATCTGGACACACTCACTAGTGCTCAGCCACTAGGATCATGTCCACTTGTGCTCAACCATAGGGACGTCCTACTCAACAGATCTCTATCTCATCGAGTCTCACAGGAGAATCATCTGGACACACACTTACTAGTGCTCAGCCACTAGGATCATGTCCACCTGTGCTTAGCTATAGGAATGTCCTACTCAACATATCTTTATCTCACTGAGTCTCATAGGAGAATCATCTGGAGTACCACATCGTCTCAACTCTCTACACAGAGGAGAACAGTAAACCCATCACATGGGCTCCTTCACTCCTCACAGGGGTACACATCGTTTCATCTCAAATGACACACCCATCTCATGGGCATCTTCCCTACATAGGGGCACACAATGTTCCATCTCCGTCTCAGAGAGAAACGACACACCCATCTCATGGGCATCTTCCCTACACATGGGCACACAACATTCCATCTCCGTCTCAGAGAGGAACGACACACCCATCTCATGGGCACCCCTAACTCATGGGCTCTCTCACAAGCCGACTCACTCAGTCTGTGTCCTGGAGGATGTCTCACGTAGCTGTAATCATCAACATTTTTCAAGTGGTAATGCTCAGTTTTTTGTGCCAAATGAAAGTTACTGTCTGCTGTTAAAGAGTTTTTTCCACTGCCATTTTATTTCAGAACTTGTCTAGTTGTGTTTCTATTCATAAAGAACATAAATGTGTGGCTGCTAGTGCTTTATAGGAGTTTGAAATCTATTTTAGACCAAGTGTTTATTCTAAGATAAATACATATTTTCAACACTTGCTTGGTGGAGAGAAAATCGATCTGCCAAGTTCCTGTGGGAGGAGGAGAGTGGCCTCCGTCCCTGGCTGTTGCTGAACAAAAGGAAGAGTCTCTCTCAGAGCATTATGATCTAGCTAGGGGGTGGCCAGCGGTAAATTTGTCCAGGAGTTGCTGTGCTTACGGTTGGGTGGAAAAGGGCACCCCTTTCAGTAGTTGCATCACTATCTGGTTTCTAGATAAGGATATTTGGTTAAATTTCTGTAGTTCCATTAATACATGCGAAGGCCTGCCAAGTTAGAAAAATACGCCCCCCTTCAAAAATGCAGTCCCTATCTTCCGTGCTGGAAAAACCAAGATGAAGAATCACTTTGCGCAGAGTTTTAGCTTAATCAATCCCTTGATCCTTCAGTTGGCATTTATCCACCTTTGTAGACCCTGCTCCTTTGGTCAGAGCCCAAGAAGCCAACAAATACTTGCATGATCCTTCATATATTGAATGAAACCCCGGATTTCTTGCAAGACTGTCTGAAAGTGGGGGGATTCTCCACTACTTTATCCAGGTATTTTTCTACTTTTCTTCTCAAATAGATTGGGTCTTGAAATGATCATGAGGAAGCAGGTGGATTCTTACCTTTGCTACCTGCAACCACATCCTTGCAATGTTGAGATTTGGGTATCTTGGAAAGTGGTCCCTTTGTGTTTGTGAGTCTCTAAACACAAAGGGGGAGATTATTACCATTATACCTTTACTTTATGAGCTAATTTCAGTTTGACTTAGTCACTTAAGTTATAAAGTGAAATTTGTCACTTAAGTCATAAAGTGAAAATTAATTCACAAAGTGGGTGAATTAATAGACATAAAGCAAACTATGGAAATTTTAACAAAGTGGATTTTGAAGTGAGATTTATGAGATGAGATCTCACCCATTGATTAGACTTGGCTAGATCTAATCTAGGCCATTGATCTTTTAGGTTTGGCCAAAGAGAGGCTAAACGAGGCGAAAGGGTAAGGATGAGATTCATTCTCACTTGAGAGAGTTGACTGAAGGAGAGGAAGAGAGAAGGATAGTTTTGGAGAAGTGAGGGTTTGTGGAAAGAGGGTGCACCATTGTTGAGGAGGAAGCTCAAGCTTGAGGAGGTGCACTTGTGAGAGACAAGGGTGTGTGGGCTTGAGGAGCTTCACCTTTGGGGTGCAAGCATTTATGAAACAAACTTGCTAGAGGAGAGGGCGCATCCTTGGGAGAAGGAGGCGCACTAGTTTGTAGAGGGCGCACTCTTGTGTTGAGAGGGTGCACAAACTAGGTGAGGGTGCACTTGCATGTGGGTGCACTTGTGTAGAGTAGTGCGCAAGCATATAAGCAAGGGAGAGTTAAGAAGTGGGGGCACACCATTGTATTGGGCACAATCTTCAAGGCAAAGGGCACAAGTCTTCAGATCTAGGGGGCAAAGGTAAAGGCAAGACAAAGCAAGGTGAAGAGGGCGCACCAAGGCAAAGGGTGCATTCTTCAAGGGTTAGCAGGCACAAGTTTTGAGAAACTCCATTACAAGCTTGAGGATAAGCTTGGATTGTATCAGGTTTCTTGTGTATTTAATTGTTGTAGCATTTGCTTTGAGATCTCCATTATATATCTATCTCTCTTACTGGTTTTCCACAAGGGGGTTTTTCCAGGGTCATGTTGACCAAAAACCCATGTGTTCATTTGTCATGTATGCAGCTGTAAGTAGTTAAAGATCTAGAGGGTATTTGATGTTTTGAGCTATATGCATGTGCTAACTTTTATGGCAGCCTAAACCTTATTTTAACCCATGCAAAGAGAGCCTCAAAAGTGTTGATGATTGCAGCGTCATGAGACATTCTCCAGATCATACTTTTCTGGACTGAGTTGAGTTGATCTAAGAGAACACTTATGTGATAGGTGAGTCGTACTCCTCTGGACGGAGTTGAGTTAACCTTTGTTGGTCTCTTGTCGTGCTCCTTTCGACTGAGTTGAGATCACTTGAGATGGTCTCCTGTCGTACTCCTATGGGCTTAGTTGAGTGGACTTGATATGGCTCTCCGGTTCGTACTCCTATGGATTTAGTTGAGTTGATCTGTTTGAGAGTGACATCCCTTGTGGTTGAGCACATGTGGACTTGTCCCTAGTGGCAGAGCACTAGAGGATGTGTGTGAGACCCCTTGCTATATTGTCAAAGAGTAAGACTATTGTAAAACCCTAATTTGTATTGTGAAGGCAACAAGTCGGCCCTACTGTGTAAAAACAATTAATATTATGTAAAAGACTAATTGTATTATTGAGTTGTACAAGTTGGCCCTATTGTGCCAATAGACATGTCTATTCGTTGAGTTAGGTCATGTATATATTAGAGAGATAGATCCCCATTGAGGATCATCTCACTCACTCACTCTGAACGCATTACTTGGAGAGCTGTAATTTTGTGCGCACTTCTTAGGCGCTATCTTTCTTGGTCATAGAGCACCCTATTGTGTGCGCTAGGGTTTTGTCTTGAGGGCCACCTTTGTTGGCACCCATATTTTCGGTGGAGAGGGTTTCTTCTCTTGGCAATATAGCAAAGGGTTGCTGGGTTTTTCCCTTTGTTGAGAAGGGTTTTCCCAGGATAACTTGTGTCTTGTGCATGGTTATTCTTCTTGTGATCTTGGTTTACTGCAGCTATTGTATTTTGTGTTGCTGCATTGTTTATGGTTCAAGTTCATGCTAAATTGAAAAGAAACTACATGTGCTTGAGTAACCATAAAAAAATCAACAAAAGGGGCATCAAATCACAAGAGCAAGACAGATTCAGAGGGGCAGAATATCAGACCTGTTAGCAGCCTTCAAACAGCAGTTAGGACAGATTTGATTGCTGCTAGAACTAGGACAGTAAACAGTCCTGTAGCAGCCTGTGAGAAACAGTCTTGAGTTGGCTGTTTTGGACAGCAAGATAACTGTCCTATAACAGTGAGACAAAACAGCTTGAAACCCCTTGTTTTTTAGTGCCCAACAGCAGGTCAAAGACAGACCTGTGTTGGCAGCCTTTAGTACCTCAGAAATTTTCATGCAAGAGGTGCGGAGACAGATGGCTGCTCACTTCTCTTGAGCTCGAAGCCATAACCAGGTTTCCTTCACTACAATAACCCTAAATTGATTTTCAGTACTGAGGCAATTTGTCCTCCTTTACTACTATCATTGACAAAATAGCTCGAAGCCATAGCCAGGTTTCCTTCACTACAATAACCCTAAATTGATTTTCAGTACCGAGGCAATTTGACCTACATTACTGTTATCATTGACAAAATAGTATGTAGAACATATATTATATGTTGTTTGATTTATTAGTACAGATGTATTTATAGACAACATTCTGTGTTGATTCCCACCACTTGTATGTGAGAAAAATGTGATAGAATATATATTATATGTTGTTTGATTTATTAGTACAAATGTATTTATAGACAAAATTGTGTGTTGATTCCCACAACTTGTATGTGAGAAAAATGTGTGAACCTAGACACAAATGCTTTGATGCATCTATCTGTGGGAACCTTTGCTTCAGCAATATATTTTGGTCCAATTTTTTTATTGTTTTCCTTCTTTTTAGCAAAGGAAGTCTTGGAAATAAAATGTTCCCTGTGACCATGCAAGTGGACTTAATATTAAGAGTGTGGGGTCAATACATCAAGACATTCCTTACTGATGGTGTGGGGCTTCTTCCACTTCTTTCTACCAGTTATGTAGAGTTATCGAATATCTCAGGCCACAACTAGACAAAGCATGCTTTCAATCTGTTAGTCAATTATTCCAGATGTGATGATTTCTGACAGTATTGCTCGACAAATTTAACATTTGTCAGTAACCATTTCCTTTACTATTTACTTTCGTTTACGTGGATCTTTGGTCATTCATAAGCAGATACAAGTAAACAGTCCCTTGTAAAATGGCCTCCTTAAAGTTGAGGGAGTAAGCTTATTGAGTTGTAGAAGCTGAATTCCTTCCATTATTGTCCAATTAAAGGGCAGTTAAGATACCTATCATCCACATTTTGACTATCCAAGGTAAGGCTAGTGAAGCTCCCTTCATCCTACGTTTTTCTGTCCGCAATGCCTAGCTATGGTATACACAACATTTTTTAGACTACAAATGTATCTCAACCGAATATGCATGGGCCTGGGCTGATGGCAACTGTCATTTGAGTATATTAATTGCTTGAGAGGGATTTGTTTCCATTTATGTAGCTATTTTTGTATTCCTATTTGATTTTTAGGATATAAAGTACAAAAGATAAGTGAACTCCTTAACATATAACCAAATGACTGGTAGAACAACTTGATGAGTAAGATAAAAATTGATCAAGTTGCAGCATATCCATCTCTTGAGTCATTTCCTAGGACAGATGAAACTGAGCACGATTCTTAAGTTTTAACCTTTTTTCTTAATAGCTCAGGGAAGGTGGAACTACCTATCTGTTACTAGCTAGGTGAACCGTGAAACTATGTTTATTTTGTTATATGACTATCCATAAAAAGCATTATTTTGTTATATGACTATCCATAAAAAGCATTATATGACTATCCCCTTTGTTTCTCTTGTGGTTTAAGTATGGCTAAGAGGCAATGATGTTTGTAGATTGCCTTGTTGAGAAATATGAAGGGATTCATTTGGAAGACTGCTAGAATGTTGGAATAGTTGATGTTAAAATATATATTTTTCAACATGTTCATGGTATCTGACAGGTGTGATTGGGTGACTTTTAAAAGGGAGATATATCTAACTGTTTCTGTGAAGTAAAGTAGTTCTCACAATCTTTGCATTGAGTATCGAGATTTTAATAAATGATTTTTTGTTTAGTTATGCTTAAGGTTAGTCTTTTTTTGCAACTTATAATCTGTACTGTGCATCTCTGTATTAAATATGTTGAAGACTATACTATGAAATAGCTTATTCTTGGAGTGATGTTTGAATGAATAACAATGGATCTGGCACCTTAATTTGTTTACAGCTGTGACTGGGAAAAACGGAACAAGTCTTTATTAGCAGCCAGAGACTTGAATGCATATTTACAAGAAGGTGATCAGAACATATGGAATCCTTGTGAATGCCATGTTCTTGGATGTAATTTGCACCACAAATTAACTGATCCTGCGAAGCGGGCAATGTTTGATCTTCATGAAGTTTTTAAGAGCTTGCCAGCCCTTGACCATGGAGGGAAGTGCTACACTACGAGTATCAAACACGCCAAACCTTCAAAGGGATCTGGCATCTGGGATGTTCCAAATGAGGTATTAACTACTATGCTCAGTGGGCTTATGCCAAGTGACCTACTCAGAGTTTCAGCGACTTGCCAGCATTTGAGGTCACTGGCTGTGTCAATCATGCCTTGTATAAATGTTAAACTCTTTCCTCATCAGCAGATAGCAGTTGAATGGATGCTACAACGTGAGAAAAGCACTCAGGTCCTGGCACATCCTCTGTTTCTCGATATGTTAACTGAAGATGGTTTTCAATTTAACATCAATGTAGTTTCGGGTGAAGTATCACCTGGAATGGCTCCTACTGTGTTGGACTTTAAGGGAGGAATGTTTTGTGATGAACCTGGCCTGGGTAAAACAGTGACAGCTTTATCCCTTATCCTTAAGACACAAGGGAAATTGGCCGATCCACCTGAAGGTGTGCAGGTAAAATGGTGTGACCATAGTTCAGGACAAAGATATGGTTATTATGAAATTAGCGTAAGCAATTCTTCAGCTGGTCGAACTATGACAATGTGGAAGAAGTGCATGGCGCTTAATGCCCGGCGAGGCCAAGTTTATTTGGGTTCTGATTATCCAGATAATTTTGAAGAAGGAACTTCAGATTCTTCCTTCTCTACACCATCGTCAAAGAGGTCAAGATTAGCTTCTTCAACACCACACACAGGTTCAGTAAAATTGTCTGGGGATAAGTTAAACCTTTTTAATCTTCGGCAGTCTTTTCCGACAGAACAGTCTATTAGATGTACTAGAAGCTTCAGTCAAATCAAGAGAAATCTGCTACAGACATATGAAGAACCATCTGCTTCTGGCAACCAAGGGGATGGAAAGAGGGCAAGGCAACAACAGAGATCACTCACACCAGTGAATAATTCTAAAGCTAATCAACTGTCTAAACCACAAAGGTCATCATCTCGTGTTAAATGTAAGAGTGGAAAACAAAGATCAGGCAAAGTTGAGACTCCAGAAAGCAACGAAACTTGGGTTCAGTGTGATGCCTGCAGCAAGTGGCGAAAACTTCCATCTGGAGCTGTATCACCAGATGACAACCTTGCATGGTTTTGTAGTATGAACAGGGATGTACGGCGCCAAAGCTGCTCAGCTCCAGAAGAGAATTGGGATACAAGCAGGTCGATAACATACTTGCCTGGTTTTTATAACGAGGGTACATTACCTGGACAGGAGCAGAATATACGCTTTTTTACTAGTGTGCTTAAGGAATATGCTTCATTGCTTAATTCAGAGACAAAGCAAGCATTGACTTGGCTGGCAAATCTTACTGCAGACAAACTCTCAAAGATGGAAACTACAGGCATCACACTTCCTCCAGGATTAAGGATGGTTTCAGTGTCTGGACAGGATTTGCATGGATATTACAAAATATTTGAGGCATTTGGCCTTGTGCAAAGGAAGGAAGGGAAGGGGATTGCCAGGTGGTGTTATCCTCGTGGTCTAGACAATCTTGTATTTGATGTGGTTGCTTTAAAAAATTCTCTTACCAGGCCAGTTGATGTAGTCAGGCTATACTTATCCAGAGCGACCCTTATTGTAGTACCTGCAAATCTAGTAGAGCACTGGAAAAACCAAATAATGAAACATATTAGGCCTGGACAAATACGTATGTTTATCTGGGTTGATCAGAGAAAACCACCTTTAGCTCACAACCTTGCATGGGACTATGATATTGTCATTACTACTTTTCCTCGCTTGAGTGCAGAGTGGAGTCTGCGGGAAAGCAGTGTACTGATGCGGGTGCATTGGCTGCGGGTCGTGTTGGATGAAGGTCATACTCTTGGTTCAAGTGTGAGCCTTACCAACAAGTTACAAATGGCAATATCTTTGACTGCCTCTTGTCGATGGTTGTTAACTGGCACACCAACGCCAAACACACCAAATAGTCAAGTGGCTCATTTGCAGCCTATGCTAAAATTTCTGCATGAAGAAGCATATGGACTCTATCCGAAGTTATGGGAATCTGGTATTCTTCGACCATTTGAAGCTGAAAGGGAGGAAGGACGGGTACACCTTGTACAGCTCCTTCAAAGGTGTATGATAAGTGCCAGGAAAGCAGATTTAAAAAATATTCCTGCTTGCATTAAGAAGGCTACATTCCTTGATTTTACAGAGGAACATGCAAAAAGCTATAATGAGCTAGTTGTGACAGTTAGGCGTAATATTCTAATGGCAGACTGGAATGATCCTTCTCATGTGGAATCTCTTCTTAATCCAAAACAATGGAAATTCCGAAGCAACACAATTAGGAATGTGCGCTTATCTTGCTGTGTGGCAGGCCACATAAAGGTAAAAAATGCAGGTGAGGATATTCAAGAAACCATGGATATCCTAGTACATCAAGGCTTGGATCCTGCTTCTGAAGACTATGTTATCATAAAATATGGTCTGCTCCATGGAGGAAACTGTTTTAGGTTGGTTATTTATTCTGCCTATCAAACTTAATTTGTATTTCTGTATAGAGATCTGTCAATCTGTGATACTAATTGTAGTGTAGTATTTAAAAATGAAAATAATCTTTTGGTATTACAGGTGCTACGAATGGTGCCGGCTACCCATAATAACACCTTGCCGGCATTTGTTATGCCTTGACTGTGTTGCTCTTGATAGTGAAAAGTGCACCTTGCCTGGCTGTGGTTATGCCTATAAGATGCAGAGTCCAGAAATTTTGGCTCGTCCTGAAAACCCCAATCCAAAATGGCCTGTTCCTCAAGACCTTATTGAGTTACAGCCATCATATAATCAGGTGAGATGAGACCCCACTAACACAAAAACCTGCATTTTTGGCTCATTACTGTTTTCCTTGACATCACATTTGTTGGAAAAGGTTAATTTTGATACTGGTACGTATTTTTCTGATGCTTAGTTCCCCTATTTGTCTTGTTTCTTGACAAACTTTGACTAGAGTCACTTCTCTCTATGTACTTGAAATCATTCAGGATAACTGGGATCCTGATTGGCATGCAACAACCAGCAGCAAAGTTGCTTATTTAGTTGAAAAGTTGAAGGTATTGCGTGATGCAAACAGGGAGATGGGCTACTGTTTAGATACCGAGGATCCTCTCAACGACATAGAAGAGGTTCCTTTATCTGGCGAAGAAAATTACAATTCTGTAGCTGGAAAGTTTGGAGGCGAAACACCTGAAATCTCAGATAATCCCCATAGGAAATTGCCAGAGAAAGCAATAATTTTTTCTCAATTTCTTGAGCACATACATGTGGTGGAACGACAGGTTTGGTTAAATTTAATACCATTTACTATATTTCTCTATGTTTTATACTTATCTGGCAATGGATAATCTTATGTATGTTTTTTCTTGGTGATAGTTGACTGGTGCAGGTATTAAGTATACTGGGATGTATAGTCCAATGCATTCCAGTAATAAGGTTTGTACTAGACATTTATCTATAATTATAATGTTATAACTTTTCAGTGGAGCAACTTTGCTACCTTATCTAACAAATACTTTGTTTATTGTGAGGTTCTGTGCAGATGAAGTCACTGATGACATTCCAACAAGATACAGACTGCATGGCTCTAATAATGGATGGAAGTGCTGCTTTGGGACTAGATCTGAGCTTCGTGACCTATGTTTTCTTGATGGAACCAATCTGGGATAGAAGGTGAATGTTATTTGTTAACAATATTTTACATCCATCTCCCAAAATTGATAATTTGTTCACAAGAGTGGTCATCAAAGAAGTAGAGTTACTATTGGTTTGTCCCCATGTTAAAATTATAGTGGTGTCGGATTACAAGCATAAAGGTAGCTTGCAGGAAATGGCATTGTTTGGGGACCTATGCTGACTATTAATTCTATGTCATCAGTATGGAGGAACAAGTAATCAGTCGGGCACATCGGATGGGGGCTACTCGCCCAATTCACGTAGAGACATTGGCTATGCGGGGTACAATTGAAGAACAGATGCTGGAATTTCTACATGTAGGTGCAGAAAAAATGTTTTTTTTTTTGCAATAACACTTGCTGTAGGCTGTCCATGTCTAGCCAATGTTTAATAACTTCCTTATTGTTTTGAAGGATATATGGCCATTCTTCAATGAAAATAATTTTGCAATTCATGGAAATATATAGGTTTTCTTCGAAGGACATTTTCAAAAGTTTCCTGTATTCTCTTTCAATTGTTAAGTCCTTCATTGCTTCTTAGTTTCTCTTGGGATATAAGTGCCTTATAATTCAAACAACTATTCATTGCTTACCTGCTTGCTATTTATATTCTTATAGTTAAATCATATCATTTTTGGCATCATTGCGACATAAATCTTTAAATTTCAAATTACTATGCTTGTATCTTTAGCTTGCATCCCATGCTTTTCTGGAAAATTTCGACTATTTCTGTTGTCTGGCATGTCATTAATCTTGCCATGTCAACTTATGCAGCTGTTAATTAATTTTTATTTGAGATCTTTTGCATGTTTAGCTTATAGCAAACAACAAATACCGTTATCTCAGCTTCAATATGAGATATTGCCTTTAATATATATGGGTCAGGAGTTAGACACCTTCATATTTATTTCTATATTGTTTGGCTAATGGAGAAAGGTTAAAGGAAAAAGTACAGTTGTTTAATTTTCTGTCTCATAATTATTATCAGGACCCAGTAGAGAACAGGAGAGCAATCAAGGAGGATATTCATACCTTAAACCAAGAAGGACAGAAATTCCAGCGAACATTGCATGATTTTGCAGAGAGTAACTATCTGGCTCGGCTTAGCTTTGTGAGAACAAAAGTTGCAGCATGAAGGTATTTCCATTCTGGAGACAACATTAGCTTCTCTAAATATTTACACTACCAAGCACTTTGCTTTGCTTGATGTATGTTACAGACTTTTTCATGGTTTTCTCTGCACAAATCTGCTGATACAGTTTCAGAAGCTTTCTTTGTTTAATGAGTTCTTATTCTTTTAGCTCCTTCAATACATCGTGTTGGCAATTTTGCCAGGCAATAATGTTTAACTCATCTAAAATGAACTCTATAACTTCTTCATATCTTGAATACTGTGGATTTGCAAAATAACCTTTTGTTTTCTATTGTAGTTGCAGTTGTTTTATTTTTGGGTAGGTGAATAAGAATTTGAAATTAGCAGATTCACAAAAAATACACAATGGTGGGCTCAGAAATGACAAACTCCTTGATATAATTACAAAATGGCCGGAGTAAAGTATATCCTTGCATACTGGCCGTAACTGTGAAACAAGGTTGTTGCCAACGTGCAACCTTGTCTAAATGATCTAAACAAATGAACTTTTTTTTATTTAGTTTGATTAACATATAGACAAGTTGTAGCGTTAGAGAAGAGAGCCTTGATGACCTGAACAAAGAAATGACCAAACCCTAGTACATGCCACATGGGAATGATGAAAGGCCACTTTACCCAATCATAGGCCTTTTCAAAGCTTAGTCAAGTTCAATGAAAAATGTTTGCATAGCCAATCATCTAGGCCATTCGATTCTCCATTACAATTAACCATAACATTGTCGAGTATATGAACTTCCTTCGATTTAGTCTGATTGATAGACAAACAAGCTATAACATTAGAAAAGAGAGCCTTCATGACTTGAACAAAGTAATGGCCAAACCATAGTGCATGCAACATGGCCATGATGCAAGGCCTTTTCAAAGTCAAGTTTCATGAAAAGTGTTTGCATAGCCAAGCATATTGGCCATTCCATTCCTTCACAAACAAACACAACATTGTTAAGTATATGAATTTCCTTCGATTTAGTTTGATTGATAGACAAACAAGTTCTAGCATCAGAGAAGAGAGCCTGGATGACCTGAACAAAGAAATGACCAAATAGTGCATGTAGCATGGCCATGATGAAAGGCCACTCTACATGGTCATAGGCCTTTCCAAAGTCAAGTTTAATGAAGAGTGTTTTCATACCCAATCATCTAGGCCATTCCATTCCTTCACAAACAACCACAACATTGTTGAGTATATATTGTCCTTTGATGAAACTTGTTTTCTCTAGCCTATTAATCTATGACAAGATATAGCGAAGCCATAAGTCAAATCTTTGGCTAGATTCATGTAAGAGACATCGAGGAGGGTCACTGGCCTCCCACTGGTAATTAATTACAGGCCACTTGCTTTAGGAATAAACTTAATGAAGCCTCTGTTGATGAGAGATCTTGGAGACTTTTGTGGACTACTTCCTTGTATACATCGAGAAATTTGGACCCAACAAAATCCCCTAAGGCCTTGAAACATTTACATGAGAATCTACCCAGGCCAAGCGACTTATTATTGGTCATTGCCATTAGGGATTCTGTCAATTTCAACAAAGTTAAGCCCTAGTCACACATTCTTTCTTGTTTCAAAGACATGTTTTGAGGGACAAGGTCAATGCAGGTTTGCATGGCCTCCTTACTTGCATCATTCATACCCTGAGATTGAAAAATACTACAATAGTGAATCATAAATTCCAACATAATGTCCTCCTTGTTGGTTACCCCTTCCGATTCAAGTCTTTACAGCTCTTATTTTTGCAGAGGCCTCTTTTATAGCGAGTGCTTAGAAAAAATCCTTTGTAGACTTGTCCCTAGTTTTAAGCTAGTGGAGATGATATTGAATTTGGGCACATAGGCTGACCAAATTTCATTCACCTTTAATAATTGCCCAAGTTTAGCAACTCTTGCATGAAATGATTTGTCATACGGTGTGAATTGCAGGTGTCGAAAAGTTTCTTTGAACTCTTCTTTGGTTGCTTTATGGTGTGAGTGTTGCATGACAACTCATTGCCCAATAAATTCTCTGAAGAATGCAATAACTCAACCAACCAATGGCATTATTCTAGCACCCAATACTACCATTTTCCCCTTGTGTTCTAGGCAACAAGTTCCAAATCTGCTTAACAAATTGGATGCACTTCCCCTAGCACTTGCACTAGTTTACCCCTTGCACTTCCCCTAGCACTTGCATTGGTTTACCCCCTACATCACGCAAATATTCCCATCACTCTTTTATCACTAGACTTTGTTCTTGTAATTTATTCTTTTCATTGACCTTCCCATAATGGCACCATAATGGAATTGAGTAGCAATATTTCCATTGGAAAGTAAAAATTGGAAAGCTAGAAAGGTGAGTCACAACAATCTTGATCACCTTTAGACCATCTTGCAGCTAGGACGTTGAATTCATTTCCCCCCGTTTAAAACTACAGAGTTAGACTAGACTGATTGGGCCATAGAAAGATGACGATTTTTTGCATTTTTGAAAAAAAATCATGCAAAATGGACCCTATATGCAAAAGTATGGCCACTTGAAATTTACTTAAGTAATCCAAGGGGGAAGCACCACTTGTTTGAGTTAAGACTCTTAAATTTGGACACTTGGTCATCCACATGGCCTTAGAAGCCCTTTCCAACAAAATTAGTTCAAAAAGGTACTCAATGAGACTCGAATTCATACTTTCACACTCAACATCTTAACAAAGACACTATTATCAAGAATACAGACTTTTCTAATGCTTTGATACCAATTGTGAAAAATAGAGTCCATGACCATATCATAGTAACCATCAAACTTAATGATATTCAAAAGATGCATGACAACCCACGATATACAATTGCAGGCAAATTCATAAATGCGCCATATGCTTACATTCCTTATTGTACACATTTATAGTACATGGAGGGTTCCTATATGCATGTTATCTATAGATATCTCTATTCCAAGTGTCAATGACATATTCCTTAGACCTCATACATATGACATTTTCTCCATAAGATGATACATTGCCAGACTCTAACCACTTTGATCCTTTCATACATGGGTGCACATATTTTCTTATGATTGCATGACAGATTCTCTCACACATAAGACGTTATCTCATAATGACATATGACATTTGTAAGTGTTCTTAACATTTTAAGGTGGCACTCACCCACATGTCCTATTGTGTTATGACTTCCAACACCAAGTTGTTGACTATGATACAAATAAGGATTAATGCCAAAAAGGAAGAGCCCTTAAAAGGCCTCTAAGGTGAGTAGATACCTTCTAAAATGTAATTATATATGAAATTCTTAGATAAATGAATTGTAAATAAAGTATATGAAATTCTTAGATAAATGAAATGTAAATGAAATCTTTCTTAGATAAATGAATTGTAAATAAAATATATGAAATTCTTAGATAAATGAAATGTAAATGAAATCTTACAAGCTGAACATGCTTTTAGAAACAAAGTCTTTCATAAATTTTAACCAAATTTGGATACATCAAGAAAGTCATGAATTCTCATATAGTTAATGAAAAATAACAAGGGGATAAATGTAAGGTGAGCCTTTTCTATCGATTAGGATTTGTAACTTTGTGGGATTTGAAATGCTAACTTGCATTTATAATCCAAAATATTGACCATTTTCCCTGCATAGAATTTTTTTTATATAGGTTTTTAAGATAAAATTTTTGAGAGCTTGAATATCCAACATGGATGAGAGTGATTTTAATTCTAGACCTAACTTTCAGATACGAGAGGATTTGGTGAGATATTTAATGACCAATATCCTAACAAATTTGAAAAAGATAATTGTTGAGATCCCAATGCACTTCTTTTTGTTTCCAACTAAATCAATTCTCTAGAAAGTTGAAGGACGTAGAGATAAACTTTATTGATAGGGTCTGGCATTAAGAACATTGGAGCACATGTTAATAATTATCATAAATGAAAACTTGCAATTATCCTATAGGTTGAACCATACAACCTTTTGTCTAATTTGACGTACTTAACATTAGATTCAATCTCAATCCCTAATGCGTCTTTGTAAGGCCCTAACCTTGAGTGGCTTTGGGCTCCTCCATCGCATGATCACCTCAGTGGTCATTGACAAACAAAAATGGACATGACAAAAGGTTGATGGTTTGAAGAGTTAGTTTTGGGAGCCCTTGCACGATGGCAAGGTGCATCATGAACATGTCGGGCACCCTTTCTTAGACTGGGCACATCACAAACCTTGGCAACTTGCACTAGTTGGATGCACTAAGAAAAGCTTGGAAGGGAACTTGCCAGGGAAGGCAAAGTGGGGTTTATGGTAGATGACCTTATTTGATCTGCAAGCATGATGCATGATGGACAAGATTGACATAGAGAGCTTGATTAGCTTTTATAGACTTGGGTGCCTGGGCTACATGTAGACCCAAGGAATTGGGTGGTCCACACTTGGGGGCTATGACGAACGAGAGGTGCCTTTAGGCACAAGCATATGTGGAACACAATTGTGGGAATCACTTGTTGGGCGTACATCCACTAGGTACACATCCATTGGTCGCAGTTGGGTGCACTTGGATGCACTTGGGCGTAGTTGGACACACTTGGACACAACCATGTTGGACCTAGCCGCAATAGAAGAAAACAACATGAATAAAGAAATCCAAGAGGCATTGTTGGCAAAATGTGGCACTTGGTTCCTGTTATCCCCCACTTTAGGGATAACTAAGGAGATTATGTCTCGAGGCCCACAGGTCCTAGGCATGGAGTACCGAGAGCCAGATCGACTTGAGCATGGCCCTGGAGGGCCCATCTTTTCTTTTCTTCAACGCCACCACCTTGTCAGCAGCAGCAATATCCATCACCTCGTCCTGGTCCTGTAGTAGAGATGGATCTTGATCCCTGAGGTAATGAGTCCGGGTATCATGGTATGTGTCATTTTGATCCTCAAAACCTTTGAATATATGCATTTAGTTCTTTTTGTTTTTAACGGGTGCTTGGATCTTATACTTATCCACTTGATCATGTCTGGGGGGAATGACAGGATGCCCTAGTAAGCTTGCACCCATATGTTTTGAGTTGCCACTGGGGGGATCCATGAAAAGGCATCGTCCACTTTCATCATACTTACCACTTTCCATCTTACTCCCGCTCATCCATCCCATTACACTGGTCCGGGCATTGGGTTGGCCAATTATTTAAGGGTTGCACCTTACCTTGTGGGAAGAAGGGGCTAAAGGCCCAGAGGGTAAAAGCAGCTGGCAAAAGATAAAAGCCTAAAAATAAAACCTCGAGATGCTTCGCCCAGGGATCCTCGAGAAAGCAGTAAAAGGATTCTCAGCAAGAAACAGAGGGACCCATAAAAAATAATAAAACAAGACCTAGTCAGAGGATAGGGGGTCTCATCACGAGCCAACCTATTAGGTCCATGGGCATCTAGCGGTATGACACTACTAGCAGCTGGTTACCACACCAGGGTAGTGGCTCTTGGTGGCATAGCCAAGAGAAAGGGGGTCTCATCACGAGACAACCTTCTCATTTCTTTGAAAGTTCTTGTGGGTAACATTGCCACCACTTGTCACCACGCCAGGGTAGTGTCCCTTGTTTAGCTTCTTGAAAGAAGAAAGCAATAAAGAATAAAGATAAAAGGCATGAATGGGCTTGGAAACATTTGCATCCAGGACAGGTGCAACACACCCTCTACAGAGGCACCCACAGGTAAGCCATGCATTTCCTTGCTATCACTGCACCCCTTGTCCAGACATCCCTTATCCACCTCACCCACTAACATGACTTGGATTTGGTTTCTCCCAGAAACATCCCACATCCAGTGAGCATTAGCCCAATAGGACGCCTTGTCACTTCTTTCAAACTTGGCTTGCAGATTTGTGTAATGTCTTTTAGCACTTGACTGAGTAAAAGGGGTTTTATGCACATTTTTATTAAAATTGATGGATAGATGTGATTGACATTGCTATGATCGCTGTGACTTATGAGCCCATGGAGGGCGTATCTGTTGATGTGCAGGATCATACCCGACAGACAGGTACCCATATGGACAGGTACACATGGGGAGATGATTAGTTCGGACCTCCATGGGGTTGAAAGCCAACTAGATGGATGCTGAGACCCCAACAGGGGGCAGAGACAGGTCAGAGGGTTTGCACTGGGGAAGAGGAGGACGTTCCACGAGAGGCAGCTAAGCAGGCTTGTACCCACGGGGGTTGTGCCTTTTCCACCAGGACGTTGGCCTTGGAAGGCCATGACATCACCCAAGACATTCATGACGTCATCCAACATTTGTGGAGGTTTTGGGAGGCAGTTGTGGCACGTGTGGCTTGTTTCGGAGGCCCAAGGAGGCCTAACGTTTTGTTCCAGGAGGCCAACGTTGCCCTAGAAAGGGCTAACATCACCCTAAAAGGGCATGACGTCCTCATTTTGCTTGATTTAGGGTTTTGATTATGACATTTAATGTAAAAATGATATTATTATGTATTTTGGCCATGTCGGCCTTTTGGTGACCTAAAATTAAATTAAGGTCATTGGTATGGTATAAATTGAGGGTTTTAACTCTCATTTTCTCATGATCTTTCACTCACACTAAGTGAGGTCTGAAATTCGCACCTTCCTTTAGGGTTTTTGGCTGAAAATTGATGTGCAGTTGTTGAAGGAGGCTCTTTCTTGGCTCTTTTGGCATTTTCTTGGTGGAAGGTTTACAACTAGGGTTTGGCTATATGAATGCTTGATAAATGTAAGTGAATTTCTGCAAATCCTTTATTTGAATTGTTCTAGTATCTTTTACTTGCATTTTAATGAAATTAATTAAACCCTAGGTACCAAGCACATGTTGGTGTCCTTGTTTCATGTCCCTACTAAGTTGTGCTAAGAGCCATTTTTTGCTGAAGATAAGTGCTAGAGCCTTGCCTTAGCAACACTCTACCATTCAATCTTCAAAGCTAGCCGTTTTTATTCTTGTGATTGAGCTAAGGAAGGAGGAAAACACACTAAGGCCTAGGGTTTCTACACTTTAGTGAGCCATTTTCCCCTAGGGTTTGATTGATGAAGCCTTCCCTTAGCAACACTTCATCATTAAACTCTCTTGTCTTTCGCCATAGCATTTATTACTCAAGCTAGCCGTTTTAAATTACCTTTTGAGCTAGAGGAGGAAGACGCACTAAGGCCTAGGTTTACTACACCTTAGTGAGCCGTCTCCCCTAGGGTTTGATTTGTTGAAGCCTTGCCTTAGCAACACTTCAACATTAAACCCTCTTGTCTCTAGCCCTATCACTATCATTTCGGCCCTTCAACATTTGCAACTATTTTGACTCCATTTGCCCTAATAACGCATTGATCTAAGACTTCTTGTGTTGAGTACTTTGATCACACACAACTTCTAAATATTCTTGAACAATCATTAACTACTTCTAACCCTAGCCTAGACTAACATTCACTAACCCTATTGCTGCTATTATCTACTTGTGTTATACTTATACCTTGCAGCACTTATTTATCTTTAAAGCAATTGAGTGATTGGCTGAAGCGTTGCTTCTAATGTTGGTATTGTTACATTGATGATAAATTGCCATTGCACATTGTGAAGTTTCTTCTTTGGCATTTATTGTGAAGTGATACATTGTAATCATTGCTAGTTTACATCATTGATTTGTTTCATCAATATTGTTTATATTATTGGTCAATTGCTTTACATCAAAAAGTCTTTGATTATATGAAGTACTAACCAAGCAAGTGACCTTGCGCATGTATAGTTTTCTTGTTGGTTTCTTTGGTAGGTACACTCTTGGTAATCATTTGTACTTTCGGTTATCTTTATCTTTATTGGCTGATTAACCAGACTTTTTGATTGGTGGTGACTTTTGAGGGGGAAAAAACTTTCTACTTAGCCATAAGCCTTTGCCTTCTCAAAACCCCAGGTCACCAGCAACGTCTCCCTTGGGCCTACCACCCTAAACAGAAAGAGCTATCCTATTGAGGTGATAGTGGTAGGATAGTTTCAGTTACGCCAATTTGCCTCTTATCGATCCATCCTTTACTCCAAATACAAACTGTGCGATAACAGTTCCAAGGAAGAATTGGGTGGTGGGCAACAATTCTAGTATTCACAGTGTCAGGCAGTTGAAAAAGTCAATTGCCGATAGATGCATGGGTATGGGTAGCAGACTTGGAGGACATCAGGTTCTTGAGGACGTTGCTAGGGACAACAATGAATTTTGGTGTGGCAGGATTTAAGGCCCTGGCCTTGGGTGGTTCGAGCACTTCTACCACATTATCATTTTGGTGGTCGTTTGTAATAAACATAAATACATAATAGAAATATAGATAAATAATTAATGAATGGAGAGACAACTTAATGAAAGGACATGTCTTGTAGTAAAAAGGCACCCTCACTTAGGTATATATTTGGGGCCCTCATTTGTAATCATCCTACTATCATTCTCATACATTTCTTCAATATATATTAAATATATTTCTTTATATACCAAATATTTTGGACATTGATGATATGAACCAGGTTGGTTCATCTCATCGTTGATCGGTACAAATGGACATGATGAAAGTTTGATGGCTAGAAGATTCTGTTTTGGATGCCCTTGCACAATGGCAAGGTGCACCATGGACATGTTAGGTGCTCTTGCTCAGATTGGGCACACTGCAAACCTTGGCAACTTGCGCTAGTTGGACGCATCAAGAGAAACTTTGAAGGGAACTTGGTGAGGGAAGATAAAGTGGGGGTTATGGCAGATGACCTCGTCTGGTCTGTAAGAATGATGCATGATGGACAAGATTAGCATAGAGAGCTTGATTGGCTTATATAGACTTGGGTGCTTGGTTTTCATGTGGACCGAAGGAGTAGGGTGCACTTGGGGGTTGCAATGGACGGTAAGGTGCCTTTGGGCATAAACATCTTTGGAACACAATTGAGGGATGCACTCATTAGGTGCACCTCCATCGGGCACACATCCATTGGACACACTTGGATGCACTTTGGTGCACTTGTTGGACGCGAATGGTCGATGAACAAGGCACCAAAGGAAGGAAAGTTGACGGATGTCAATTGGGTCCACCTTAGAATGAAGGGGCTTGCAAGTGCAAGGCAAGTCTCATATAAAAAAGAGGATGCCTCAAAGGTGCTAAGGCATGAATGTGTTGGTCATTCATTCTAGTGTGAAGGAGCTTTGCAGTTTGTGCCAAGTTCTAGCTTAGGCATAGTAGGGCAAATTACATTGGCCGAGTGAGAAGAAGAAGACAAGACTTGTATGAGATAGGCCAGTGGTTGCTTTAGGGATTGATTGCGCAAGTCTATTAGGAAGTAGGTAGAAGACAATATTTCCTTAGACTCATCATACATTTATAATAGAGTTGTAGGTAGGAGGTTGCAACTCCCTTGTCGTATATATGTGATATTCTTCATATAAAAAAGTTAAGGCACTTGCCTTAGGTGCCATCTTGTGGACTCTTTATGATAGTTGGATGTTACTGTTCCTTGCTTTGATTTGTGTTTGCTAAGTATTGAAATATTGGCTAACAATTAAAGTATTGCTTGGATGTTTTAAAGGTTGCTATTGGACGTGTGCCTGTTGTTGAATGAACTTGGTTGAGTAGGACTTAGTTGCATTTAAAAGAGTGTAGCTGAAAGCGGAATTATGGGCAGACCTTAAGTGAAGAGGTGTAGTTTGGTTGTAATAGGCACAAGCTAGCCAAGCCCTTGCAGGTGAGGCAAGGCAGTGCTGCATGGCCTCGGGTGCCAAAATAGACTTGGGAGAAAATCAAGTTTGCAAAGAAAATTTCGAGCAAATTGTAGGTCTGTGACACTCTTCAACAATGCATAGCTGTCAAGAGTCCATGCCTACACCATGCATGCATGTATGTACTAGGTTTAGTTTTTAAAGTGGAAACATGCATATGCATATCATTCACACATTGCCCATAGGCAACCCAGACAATGATGTAACATAGGAATTGACTCATAGAGTGTTTATACCATTGGTATGTAGGGACTTACACTCAGTGAGGGGAAAGATTCATCTGACACGCACCATCCATTTCATACTCAATAGCCAAGGGAATGACTCATCTGACCTGCACCAACCATTTAAAATTTATCCCTTGACTTATAGAAACAACTCTTTTCACCTCACCAATGATTCCCAATGCATCTCATGATTGCCACTTTAGAAAGGATTAAATTAGTAGTGATATAACAAGACTACTAAATACAACACAATGTGATATAATAAGGCTCCCATTATTGTTTTTTATTTTGACAAGATGCTTCCAATTCTGGGGGTATTACAATTGAATGTAGCCAGCTTCAGACACTCAAAAAAATCCATTTGGCTGAGTTGCCATTGGAGTTGGGTATCTAGTTTGCCAAAGTCGCTTAAGACTTGCATGGTGCACTTGGCTTAGCCCATGAAATGGCCCGCTTGCATGGGTGAGATAGCCTAGGAGATGTGTCTGGGGGTTTGAACCTTGATGGTGGGTCTGGTACTCCCTTGCTTTATGATCAAACCAAGACCCCATTGACACTCCATTGGGTTTTTATAATAATTATGCAATATAACATCGCTGCATTATATGATGTATTTTTTGTGCTAATTGCTATGTTGCACTGGGTTTGGGGATGGGGGGACGAGTTTCTGGGATGACTAGAGCTCACCCTCAAATTTATCAGGGGAAGACAATTATATATATATTATTTTAAAATTTCTATATATATAGAAAACATATATCTTTTAATATTTATTGTTTTCTATATTTATAAAAATTTAAAAATAATATATATATATATATATATATATATATATATATATATATATATATATATATATTATTTTAGTTTTTAAGCTAGTATATAATTTTTAGTTTGGATGTGAGGGGTAAGGACAAAATTGCTCACCATACAATTTTTAGCTTGATAGCTTTCTATGTCTTTAGTCTTTCTTTAGAAAGTTTTCTTATCCCTTCTTTAATATCATATGAATCAAGTAAGTTGATTTGATTGTGTGGAGCCAATCTCTTTAACATCTTAGTGTTCATAAAGGCAATATACAATTGTTTGAGGTAACAATTCTATTTATCTATATCGGTTTGAGGTTCAATTGTAGGGATACGATAAGGGCTTAGGTATAATAATACACATGGTGTATGATACGTATTTGTGTCAATTTGGCACACATTGGAGTTGTAGTAGTTATTGTTTGTTGCCCAATTAGTTGATCGCGATGCTAAAATGCCATTTGTTATTGCGATTCCGTAACAAATTTATCTTTGAATTGTTTCTCTTATTAGTTTGGTTGATTGTATGATATGTAATTGCATCGATTTGGCACACATTGGAGTTGTAGTAGTTGTTGTTTGTTGCCCAATTAGTTGATCGCGATCCTAATGCCATTTGTTATTGAGATTCCGTAACACATTCCTCTTTGACTTGTTTCTCTTATTATTTTGGATATATATATATATATATATATATATATATATATATATATATATAATAATAATAAATATTAAAAAAACTTAATATGATCTAAATATACCAGGTGGTGGATTGTAGGTTACTAAATAAGGTCGTCACTTCAAACAACCAACTCATATTAAATAAGGGTGAATTTAAGATTTAAAAAGAATATAAATATAGAGATGAAATTAAACCAACACGTGTAAAATATTAATATCACTAATTTTGAATAAATTGAAGAAAGGGTGGATATAGCATAAATGGTTGTCACATCTGTTTTTGCACTTCAATTGAGTTAAAGGCATTTAGTAATACTTTGATCGATCACTTATAAAAACCAGGACTATTCAATTGGAGATGGATATATGCTTAAACAACCTCAGGTAGCTCTCTTTCAATGACCCCTCAACTTCTGCCCCACACGGGTCTCAATAGCTTCAAAAATCTTCATGTCGGTGTGCTTGTCATCACTTACATCGTTAAAGAGGAGCTCCACTTGATTGTATGAGCATTTCTGTTTACCCAACTTATAAGCTCTGGAAAAGATTGATTAGCATGAGGTGCATCTGGCTGCAGTAAACACTCAAATCCTACTGCACAATAAAATGAAAAAACCCAATGAAATTCTTTACCACAAATCCCTTTTCTCAAAAATTGCAATTGTAGTGCTAGTTGATTGAGCAGAGTAAGATTAGAGCCATTTACAATTGCCTTGCCTATCATAAACCTCTGTTTGCACTCTTTAATAGTAGACATCTTGCACAAAGCCCAAAAGTCAACCAGAAAATATTTGGACGAAATCAAGGGGTTGGTGAGGAGAAGCCATTCTCAAACATTCCTTGCCGACAATAGATGTTGTTAGTGCAGTGTATAGATGGAAAACCTGACGTCTACATGGATTGAGGGATGGATCGGGAAAGACTTAGAAGTCCTCGCGTCCCGGATGACGTCCGCAACGATTTTGGAACATTCCTAGACCGTTTCTAAGTCCCCACCGGAATGCAGGGTATGAGGGGTTTTTCCAGGGGACAAGTCCTCATTGTAACACCCTTGTTTCCCCTCGTTTGCAAATATAAGTATTATCATGACCAAACTATAAACGAATCTAATAGGTGATCATGGGAAGACAATGGACCTTGATTTATTTTGTAATATGCATATTTGATTTTAATGCAATAGGGAAATGTTGAACTATTGCTGAAGGGATGGCCTTCACGGGTTACGGTGTCATGAGAGGATGGTGCAAGGTGTCATGAGAGGATGGTGCAAGTGGGAGGCAATTATTGGTTGAAATGACCTTGCCAGGCAGTACCCTGTCAAATTAAAAACAATGTAGACCTTGAATTGTCCTTTTGCCCATAAACTTGATTACCAATCAAGTTGGTAGTTGGGTAGTCTTTTCTAGAATTAAGGAAGGATGGGCAAAGTACCATTAGGAAGCTTTTGACACGACCCACAAGGTCTTGGGGAAGACTACACGAAATGAGGACAGATAGAAAGGGGAACGCACATGGATGGGCATAGACCTGGAGCGCTGGAATTAGACAAAGGGAGATCTTTGGTTCAGGTAACAAGGAAGAGCAAAATTAGTAGACACTCCCTGAAAAATCTTGCATAAATCCTCTCGTGGCATCGTACCCTGGCCCAGGGGTGGCTGGTTGTAGCAGAGTTTAGCGCAATCTTTCCTATGGTTGGGTGGAGAGCGGCTCACCCTTTAGTAGTAGCCAACATATCTCAAAAATTGTAGATAAGTAACATGTTCTGTTTCTGTGTATTGATTTGAATGCATGAATGGTTGAATGGGTAGTATGATGATTTTGGATATGAATCTCTGACCTGTAACTTGATTGTGAAATTCTGGAGATGGTCCTATGTTTGCATAAATTATACATTTGCATAAGAAGTCTTGTATTTGTGAATTCAGGCAGTCTCTCTTTTCTTAGTGAAATAACTGCAAGTATATGTCTACGAAAAGCTTGTGAGATTGGTAAATGTGGAAAGGATATGAACTTATACAGTGGTTCGAGCATGTAAATAACTCAAATCTTCGAAATAACTCGAGCAGAGAGATACCCTGCCTACTGTATGTACTACTTATCTTTCTCATATATATATATATATATATATCCCGGTTTGTATACCTGTACATTGTGGTGTTGGAACATCCGAAACCAATAAGTCTTCGAAAATGGGGTGATATAAAGGGACCCTAAGAAAGCCATGGAGTGCCTTGGACAAGTGCGGGCATCCTTGAGACTCGGTAAGACTTGTAAAGGACTCAGAGAAAGACTTGCATGAAAGTGGCTAAGTCTTAATTTGATCGTTAAGCTAGTGGAAAACCCTAATTTGCTTCGAACATTCGTGGCCATTGATTTGGCATGGCGTTTAAATTTGGGCCCTCTGTCAGAGCAGGGGTAAGATTTGATCTCGATTGTTGATCTGGTGGAATGGTGAGATCTTGACCCTCCATTGGAGCTAAATATGAAGCTCGTGGAGTAGGCACTCCGAAATCAACGAGGGTCGTCGATCTATCGGAGGGTGTCCATGGAAGCTTATGGATCATTAGATCTGTCGTGGTGAACGCGGTCGGAGTTCCATGGTCGGAATGACACTGGATGCCAAAGTGGAGGCATTCCAAAAAGGGGAGTTTGAGGGACGATCTAGGCCATCCATCGGGGAATAACCCATGATTATTCTCTGTCGTAGAACTTCGTGGGTCACGTCGAACGAGAATACAAGAAGAGGTGATGTCAGCGTGACGTGTCAGGATGACCAGGATTGCCAGCGTGTCTAGAAGGAACACATGTTAGCCTATGATTTGACGGAAAGACCAAGGGGGAGTCTCTGTCGGATCGTACCTTGGTGCAGGTGTTGTCGAACCTGAACCGTCAGATCCACGAGATAGGGAAATCTCGATCGTCCTTCAGAGGAGTCCATTTGGAGTGATCGTAGATACCAGAAAGGCTTGACTCTAAGGGGAGTAGTCTGAGGCTTAATCTGGGCCGTTGATAGTAGAGCAGTCGCGATGCATGCTAGTCGTTGATCTGTTGCGGGCCTCACCATCCCTTTAGTGAGTTTTGACGAAAAAGAAGTGATGTTAGGATGACGGAGGAGCTAGCCTGGTGGCTAGTATGGCTCGGGCAATACATGTGTCATCACCTGAACGGGTAAGCCAAGTGCTTCTGTGATGATGTGTACACCACGTCAAGCCCACATGGAGGATCGTGTGTCAAACTACGGTCATGTTCCTTTGGCAGAGCGAGGAGATGATCGAGCCACAATGTGAGTGCAACGTATCTCGCCAACTCGACAACCGATGGGGTTAGGGGGTGACAAGTGTCATCCCAGTAGTGGCCCAAGACCAAGGGTCATACGAGGTGGTGGTTGGGAGACCTAAAGGACTCGCCCCAAACCCTAGCCGTTAGATCTCTGAAGAGGAGATCTAGACCCTCCGTAGGAAGGTGCCTTTTAGAGTGGATCTTAGTGATAAACTCTGAGGGAGGAGCTCTGAGGGGAAACCCTGATCGTTGATGTGACGAGGGTCGGAGGAACTCCGAGGGGAGATCCCGACCCTACATTGCAGTGGGCCTTTCAGAGTGGATTGTGGAGATATACTTTGACAGGAAGACTCTGAGAAGGAATCTAGACCGTCGATCTGTTTAGGTCGAGGGATTCGCGAACGATCTGGACCGTCAGTCTTTAGGCGAAGGCCTAGGGGACAACATGCGGGGTGCCATGTGTCACGATGCAGGTAGTACCACGTGTCGAACATAGAAGGTGCCACGTGGCATGGGGATTTAGCACCTGTAGGTGAACTTCTATGG
>JASDQU010102041.1:97297-117079 GCA_032191745.1 Picea mariana
CCACGTAGGAAGACACGTGTGATAGAATGCCACGTGGGTGACGCGTGGTAGTAAAGTGGCCATAATTTTGAGAAGTCATAACTTTCCATCCGGAGCTTAGTTTTGAGCAAAATTACAGTTGTTGGAAAGCTCTTGACGAGCAGAAGACGATGATACCATCAAAAGTAAGTTTTGAGTTGGTTAAGGGAAACGAAGTTTTAATACCCCATTCCCTTAAAAGCTGCTTAGGGGGTTGGGTGTGTCACACTCGTGCAACATAAGTTAAATGTTAAAGACTGCTGCAGAAATGTTTAAATGAGTATGACAAAAGGCTAATCCAAATTTCAACTACTCTAAAAGAAATATTTCCATTATTGAAAAGATTTGAAATATTGATGATCCATCGAATTATATGAGATTGAGATGGTTACAGTTTCTCGACCGTGTTAGCTGAAAATTGCTTGGAATCCCTTTTCATGGTATGCAAGCTGTTTGGAATTTGTGGAGTCAATGTAGTTCTATCTGTGGTGGCTCCAAAATTATAAATTGTATTAGATAGGAATAAATTGAAGATTTTCAGGTCCTATCAAGCATGCCTACTGGGTCTGCCTTTGACCACAGTTAGGCTCTAAGTTTCAACTGTTATGTAAAGTATTTGCTGCTGTTTTAGGACAGCCAACAGTCCAAGAACTTCTTGCTGATTTGTTACGGTTGCACTTCCAATTTTAGGTGCTCTAGCATGTAGTTTTAGTAACCAGAAGTTAGCACGTGCATACTAAAATAAGTACAACACACCTAAAGATCTTTACAGCTGAAAATGAACAGATCTAAAAGACTAACACATGCATTTTTGTACACAGGTATTTTTGGTCAACATGACCCTGGATAAATCCCCCCCCCGGGGAAAATCAGTTTGGGATATCTGTCTATATAATGATGATTAAAGCAAGAGATACAACAAGTAATGAAATAAAATGGAACCTGTATACATAGCAAGCTCCTCACGAGCCTTGCCACAAGAACCAGAGAAAGAAGTGCCCAAACTGTGGTGCGCTCTCTCTCTTTGTTGCCCTCTGTACTGAATTGAAGTGCCCTAGCTCATCAGTAACCCAATGAAGAAATCCCTCCATAGGAATGTCCTCTCTTGTGCTGCCTCTCCACTGAAACTTTTAGAGCTCGAATCTAGGTAGCTGCCAGTCCTCTCAACATGTGCGTCCTCCTCCTAGAAGAAATGATCACCAGAAATAAACTGAGCCATAAACTGAATGTCTCTCTCCACAGAAACAAGCGCCCAAGCTCTCCTCTCCCTATGCATCAGACCTCATCCTGATCTGACAAGTACTCCTCCCTTGATGAACAAATGATGGATAATGAATGCGCCCTCCTCCTCAAGATGCTCCCCTCCTCCATATGCATGCTCCCTCTCAGAAGTACTCTCCATGCAAGCTCCAAGCAACCAAGAGCCTCTCCTCAAGCTCTCAAGGGTTTCTCTCAAACCCTCGTGAAGTGTGCCCTCCTTCTCTTCTCCAAAACTCACAAGTGACGAATGAGTCTCCAAAATGCCTTTACCCTCCTCATGCCAACCCTAAAAGATCAATGGCCTAGATTAGATCTAGCCAAGTCTAATCAATGGGTGAGATCAACTCCAATAATCTCACTAAGGAAACCCACTTTCCTTAGTTGCTTTATGTCTATTAATTCACCCACATTGTGAATTAATTGTCACTTTATGACTTAAGTGACATATTTCACTTTTGACTTAAAACTCCTAAGTCAAAGTGAAATTAGAATCATAAAGTAAAGTACAAGGGTAATAGTTTTCCCCCTTTGTGCTTAGAGACTCATAGGCACACGGGGACGACTTTCCAAGGTACCCAAATCTCAACATAAATATCCATGAACACGAAACAGATTGCTTAAGAAGCCCCGATTTGTATGAACTGTGCTAAAGGGACTCATTTTTATTTAAATATAATTATTGAAGTAAAACTTGGGGTCTGATAAGCATTTCATGCTGTCGCCCTTTCAAAAAAAATGATTCAAGTAGAGTGAAATTTCTTCTCAAACTAGAGAATTTTGTCTAAAGACTTATGTTATATGATCTGCAAGTTTTTTCACACAGCTCATGATAAATGATCCACATGCTGTTGAAAAACTTATATTTTCATCTTCCCCAGATCTGGATTTGCAGGGCTTATATAACCTGAAAAATGCCTCTTTCTTGAATCTCACGGATTGAAGGATATGCTTGCAGAAAGTGGATTCTAGATATATTATCTTGTGTAGAGCATGTCCTTTACAATGTTCTTGGAACATGCATACTTATCTCACTGATAACTCTTTGGACTTCTGTTTGCAGAAATATCTGTCAGACTGGGTACTAAACATGTTGGTTAATAGCATTTGGGGAAGAAGCTTTTGGAGAAACATGTTTCTAAGCTGGAATTTGGAATAGCCTTCAGATGGGAAGTTTCACCTATGTGCAGTAATCTAGGAGAAAAACTAAAGACTAATACTAACCAGTGTAATCAGCCATTTGTCATTAGGGCCCTTCAGACCAGGAGAACTGCTGATGGTGGATTGGGGTTTCAGTAAACATGCTGGAACTTCTGAAATTGTACTCCAAATTTGCAAAGTTGGATGGTTTGTATTCGGTGTGCAAAGTGATGGCCATGTTTTGAGTTGATGAGTTATTCAAGATATTAAACAAGGGAGATTATGTATTTTTTTTTATTGCACTGTATACTACTCGGCATCATGAACATGATTTTGTTGTATTATAGGTCCTGAATTTTTCCATTTCGGGACTCCTGGACTCAGCAACCTCATGGTTATTCTTGGAAAGTCAATGGAAAGCTATTCATTCATTAAAAGTTTGTTCGAATTGAAATTTACATTAGAATGGAGCTTATCCGTGTTCTCTTTCAGGGCTTATCTGAAAGCAAACTCTTTTGGAAATAGCTACACAATTTAACATCAGTTTCAGGTATTCTTTTGGTTTATTACGAGTGAAGTGCCCTATTGGCAGTTCAAGCATGTATTTTGTTGGTAGATTTATCACATTAAAAAGCTATGCTGATAACATAGAAGCTTATTTGAAGACAATGTAACATCATGAAGGGAATTCTCTGGTGCTGACCTAAAATGCATATGATGGGATATTCTGCTGATATTTATGAAGCAAGGGAAACTAACTCTAATTTTGCCTGATGGTAACAAGTGTGCCATATAATGGGCTATTCTATTGATCCTGACAAGAAATTCAGAATACAGATAGGCATAAAGGCTTCGCTGGAGGACACGGCTGGTTGGTTTGTTTCCATTTGCTGACAAGGGTCATCATCTCAAAACTGATATCGAGTTTAAAATATGTGTTGTTTTGATTCAATGCAGTGCAGGTACTTTCTAAGACATGCCTCCTGTTCGACGTCATACAGCAACACAACAAGATACTATTTCTGAAGTGCCAGAAATAAATTTGGATTTAAAGCACATGCCTTATTTTGAATCAAATTTGTGAGTTGAAGTTATTTTGGATGAGAGATTTGCTTATGAACGAGTCTTTACTGAGACTGATTTTCAAGTATTGGTGGTTTTAGTTCTGGCTGTCTACAGAAATGAGACTGTTGCTTGTACTGGTAATAGTTTATTTGTTTATTTTTTCTATCCATTGTATTTTGGTGGGCCAAACAATCTCTGAAACGTACGAATCCAAGAGGCTGCAAAAGTTAATTGCACGAAAATCGTATTAGCCCTGCAAAGTTCCTCATTTGACGGATAAAAAATTAACTTTGGATTTTTTGAAATAGTTTTACCCTTTCAAAGGTGTGACTGGACATGTGGATAAGATTTATTCTATAAGTGGTCTGACTTGCTTTTGTACGGGGAATGGTATGCGGCCTTTTAGATATTTGTGCTCCAGCAGATGTTTTGGTTCTGCCCCGAAATTTTAGGTTCAGTAAATGCTATTTTTCCCCCATTCCTCGTCATTTCAGCAAAGGAGACGATATCAGATTTACAGTGTTGGCTAGTTTTTCAGGTAATTCTTTTGATGGAATGTGAAAGGGTCATATTAAGAATTATCGTGGACTAGCTTTTCCATTCTTGAGTATCTTGCTAAGCTTGTTTTGCTACCTCGACTGTTTTTCTCCGCAGTCATCTATGTAAAATTCTACTTCTGTCAATTTTCATGAATGGCAGGGTTTGCACGTCCAATTTGGTTAGGGTATGTAGCAGCAGGTGCAGTTGAGAAGATTTTGGTAATTTGCAGGTGTAGTTAAATAATTGTACAATAATCAGGGGCATTGAACGCTCCTCTTCATAGCGATGATGGACCTTTAATGGTGTTCATGTTATAATCATAGATGACTAGTATTATAGCAGTTGAGGCCTTTAAGTTTGTTCTTTAACTAATCTTCCTAGGAGTGCAAAGGAAACTGATTTTGAAAGTCCTGATGTATTTCCAAGAGGTTCTTGCTATAGTTATATCAGGTTGACAACAGCCCTAGGCAATTGTAGTCTGAAAAGAGCTTTACTAAAATTGTTTCGCAGTATGGAGCAACGCCAGTTTAAAGGTGGCTATATAGTATGTGAGATGCACTATAAAATGAAAATAGATTCCTAGGAACAAATCAACAAAGTTGCTTGTAGATTACATGCCCCTGTGAGCTCAATTCTGTCTTAAAATGTACATAGATAATTGATATAATTTAATATTTACTATGATCTTTGGTACCTGAATGCTTTTTATTGGAAGAGACTTCTTTAGTGCAATTGCAAAGATTGTACCTACATTTAAACCTTGAATAAAATATGCGAAAAGCCATAACCAACGGAAGTGGATTCCCTATCACAGGTCTAGTTTTTTCTTAGATTAAAGACTTCAATGAACACAACATTTGTCTTAGCGGATACCCAACACTGATATCAGATGTCTACTTCCTATAATTTTTATGTATGTCAATTATTCAAGGAAAACTGGAAACATACCAGCATAGAAGATGCGAAAGTAGCGATAATTGGTGCTGATTCTTATATATGATATGATGAAGCACATTATTCCCAAATTTGCTTTCATTTTGACATTGACTTGAAATGACATTTTGTAATAAGAAATGGTTTTTTATGGATGCGATGGCATTTTGTAATAAGAAATGATATTTATTTCCAAAGTTACTACTCTGGAAATAAAGCAGACCATATGGTTCTTTGGCGGGATTGTGATTTGTATCTATATTTTGATTGACTGAATTATAGAATTGCATCTAGGCTTGGAGGATTGATTCCACTATTAACAAACAACAGCATTACTTCATTGTGGTTTGTCTTTGTATTTTGATTCATAGCCCAGAATAATATCTGGGCTTAGTTGGTGAATTGATTCCACTATTACCAAACAACACTATGAATATCTTCGTATATTTAAAGTATATTTTGATTCATTGAACTATAGAATTGCATGTGGGTATGGTTGGTGGATTGTTTCAACTATTACCTAACAACACCAAACACTCTTGTATGTGGGTTTGGACATTGGTTGGTGGATTGATTCAATTATTACCAAACAACACTATGAACATCTCTTTATATATTTAGAGTATGAAGTCTAACAACACTATGACTCTTGTATGTGGGTTTGGACATTGGTTGGTGGATTGATTCAATTATTACCGAACAACACTATGAACATCTCTTTATATATTTAGAGTATGAAGTCTAACAACACTATGAACATCTCTTTATATATTTAGAGTATGTCAAAATCAAAATGAAAAAATTGATAGTATGTGGGTTTGGACCTTGGTTGGTGGATTGATTCAATTATTACCAAACAACACTATGAACATCTCTATATATTTAGAGTATGTCAAAATCAAAATGAAAAAATTGTGAGCCAATTGCTTTGGCTGTTATTTGAAGTCTAAATGTGGGTTTGGTTGGTGGATTGATTTAACTATTACCAAATGACACTATGAACATCCTTGTATATTTAGAGTATACCAAAATTAAAATGAAAAAATTGGGAGCCCAATTGCTTTGTGTAGAATTGAAGTCTAAATTTGATTAATTTTTGTTATTGTGTTGAGAGTTGTTTTCTACAGTCCATAAGTCCATATGCTTTGCGTAGAATTTGAAGTCTAAATTTGATTAATTTTTGTTATTGTGTTGAGAGGTGCTTTCTACAGTCCATAAGTCCATATGAGGGATATGTGTAATTCCATTTGTGTTCAACATGGAGTTAATAGGTGCTCTTTACAACTTAGTACGAGGGAGATGTGCAATTCTTTTTGTGTTCAACATGGAGTTGACACACACATACATATAAAACCAGTGTAGATCCTTCTTAACTCTAGATCTATTATGCGTGTAGAGGGATCAAGTTCCTTGAGAATAAATGTTTTTTTAAATTGAAAAAAACTTGAGGAAAGATTTCCACCTCAAGGGATTTGATTCCTTTCGATCCATGATAAATTTGTGTTTTTTTTGTCATAATTTTTTTTTTATAAATTTAAATTTCTGTAAACGGAATTGAACTTTATATATTATAAAAAGGGTTGTGCGGAAGCAAACAACTGTTATATAAAACAACAAAACGACGTATGACTGCACAAAGTTCTAGAGCTAAAAAGATAAAATTTGGAGCTCTCTCTATTAGTTTCCCACTCATACAGACTTATAACCTCGTTTACAAGTTGGTCTAGGAGAGAATTTTGAAAATCATTCACTGATAGGAAGAAACTCAGTCTTGAATTTTTGGTACCCTGGCTTGCTAAAGAGTTCCATATTCAATGCTCATAGGAGTTGTGTCATGATCCTCAATACCATTGATCGTGTTATCTTCGCAAGGGGAGACACTGCATCTTGATTAACTGAAGCAGAGGTTGAACATTGAGGAAGAGCAAGAGACTTTAGATGTTGAATATCAAATTCCATATCATCAATTTGCCTTGTCTGAATATCTAAGAGATTTCTCAAGGAGACTATAGCTTGGTCCATTTCCCCTAGCTTCATTGTGATATGTTGTAATGCAGAGTTATCTACTTGGGATATTTCTTCATGTCGTCGGAGGATTCTCTTAATATTGCTCCGTTTTGGCTCCATCTCTTACCACGACAACCAACAACTAGAAAAACCCTACCACCCAAGGCTTGGTGAAGGGTCTCCAATTCTAGATTTAATAAAAACAAACAAAGGATGCAAGTCTACAGGGCTAAAAGGATCCTTGTGGAGAGAGAGGCGGTCATTACCAAACTCAAAAAAGGAAAGCATGAAAATCAGGATAGACATGCTTTGAACCCCTAGCAAAGCCAACATCGAACGAGCACCACCACTGCCCATAAACTGAGACAATCCCTTGAGAACAAGTGACCCAACAAGAGCTACAAATCAAGAAACCCTCCCAAGCACCAATTAAGAGCAAGCTATGACTAGAGAGAGTTTGCATAAAAGGTCGAACTGATATGAAGCAAATTGAATAACCATTCCAAAACCATTACTCCGTGTATGTGCGAGAGAAGGTACAAACAAGCGATGATCCATTTGGCTTGCCACACATCGACACAATTAAAGAGGAAGATCTTGGAATATGGGATGGGCAAAGACCCCCTGGTCCCATTTATTTCTATGATACCAACATCCAAGTTTGACCCAAACCTAGCCCAATGGTCCGCTAGAGCATTTAACTCTCTTTTAACAAGCAAAATTCTAAAGTTGTTGAAGTTTTCAATGAGAGGGTGTGAGAGATAATATCGTTGAAGACATTATTATTGGATTGAGCTTTCTAGATGGTCGCTTGAACAACCGTCATAGAGTCCCCCGTTAGAAAAGTAGGTGTACTCGTTTAACCATATAAAATATAGCAATATCGTCACCCAACCATAGGCGGAAGCCCCCCCCGAGCACCTTAACCTTGATAGAGAATAATTCTGGAAGCAAACCCTAGGCCTAATTGCCAATCAATGTAGCGTACCTCTCTCCAGAGCTAGCGCACAAGGCAAAAAGTCCAAACCATAACCAAGAGAAAGTCCAAGCCTAAAACCGAAAATACAAGTTGCAGTAGTTGCAGCTGCAACTACTCTCCGGACTTGCGCACTTACTAATTTTCTGCAGTGCACAGTAGATTTCTGTAGTTGCGAGCTGTGTGTGTCCAAATGAGCATTGGCATCCTGTATTTATACTGCTCTTCCTTAGTTGTCTAGGCAAACTTCTCTTTTTGGAGGCTAAAAACTCAATATTAATTATTTTCTTTAGTCGACTTGCCTTTTAGGGTTATGTCCAATGCTTTAGGGTTTCTTCTTGCTTCCCAGAATATTCTATTCTTGTCAGGGTTACAGACGGAGGTTAATACCTTCCGCAACTACCATAATATCAACACTCCCTCCTAGCTAGGGAGGTATTGAAGGCAATGGTCTTGAGCACAAACATACTATTCAACCGGTAGCATCATTATAGCCACTTAGACTATATCATGATTAAATCAAGAGCACCATCATCACTATCAGTATCATCTGACAACATCAACTGCATCATCTCTTTAAGCCATACTCCATCTGGTAATGATGTTGAATAAGTCACTCACTCCACAGAGTGATACAAGAACTATTCTTCTAATCCAGACATATGTCTTAGAAGAATAATTGTTCCAACAGATGTTGGAAGCCAAGCCATGGGATATAAGGACTATTCTTCTAATCCGAACATACGTCCTAGAAGAATAACTGTCCTGGACCATACATTGACTATCCATTTAGCTGATAATCATTTCCAACACTACTGATAGTTTTCATGACAATCATAACAATGCCATTCAATAGAACACAACTGTGTCTATCCATAGTAGTACACAACTACTATTCAGTGATACACAACCACACCGAGTAGCACACAGATACTTAATTAGTGACGCATAGTTACAACCAGTGGAACACATCCACCACAGTAGCATACATCTACTGTCTAGAGACATACAATCTCCACAGTGATCATATCATCTGATATCAACCTGTATAAGAATATCATGATACAAACTGAGTCATCTGGGCCATTCATCCACTCACATTTGTGAGATCTTGAAGATCATCTGCCCTTAGAAGGTAAAACATCAACCATGGGCTATTTGGACTATTCTTCTCAAACATAGAAGAATTATTGTCCTTGATTTCTGAGCCTGGATCATTCACCTAACTGGGCCATTCCTCCGGCATTAATCATAGTGCAACCTGGAGAGAATGAGTCTGCCCTAGGGAATGCTTGTCCCTCATTGCTGAACTTGAACCATTCACCTAAATGGGCCATTTTTCCGACACTAATCATAGTGCAACCTGGAGAGAATGAGTCTGCCCTAGGGAATGACTGTCTTGCACCAACCTCCAAAACAGACCATTCTTCGAAACTGCTCACAACTGTGAACTTCGAAAGAATGGTTGCCCGACGAGGCAAACCATTCTACTTGACCACTACTCAGAGTGTCTGCCAAGAAGAAAGACTGTCCTAGACCATTCCCCCACACTGGCCACAAGGGGAATCACTGTCTATGGTACATCAACAATCTATCGAACCATTTTCATTACAAAAATCATCGTCCAATCTCGACCATTTTCCGAACTGGAAAATCCCTGTCCGTCAGAAATCTCAAACCACTTTCTGAACTGGAAAGGAACTGCTCATCCTGGACCATTTTTCAAACTGAAAAATGACTGTCCATGAATCAATAACATATCAGTGCTCCCTCCCAACCTGGGAGTAATCTCTTTCCTTTTTCAATAAGGAATTAGTTGAGCCCCGACTTGTTTCTTGAGTATGCAAACTTTTCATCTTGGATAGAGGCTTTACCAAAATATCTGTATATGCTCATCTGTGGAGATATATTGGAGAATCACTTCTCTTTTCTGGACTTTATCACGAAGAATATAATGCTTGATCTCAATGTACTTAGGTTTGTCATGGAACACTGGTTTTCTCTGAAAGCTTCATATAGCTCTGATCATTACAATATATCATGGTCAAATTCAACACTTATGTTTCCTGGTAGCTCATGACATCGTCGCAAGGCTCAAACTGAAACATATCCCAGTAACACTTCTACTGTCATCATGAGAGTTTTCCATGGATTAGCAATCCATCATCCCAGACTTCGGAGTAACTATTCTGATACACTATCTCTGTCATAGAAAGTTTTCACCACGCTTCTGCTATATATGAGATACTCTGCATCAAGTTGTTTGAATACATACAAGGTCGTCTTATATCTGCATACATGGGTCTCTTTCTGGTATAAGCTTCTTTCTCACTTGCTTTATTGGGAAGAACAATCTTTTACATGTAAATTCCAATCCATGGATACTACAAGAGATATATCTGGAACAAGCTGTTGTCATATCCTTCTCCCTCCTTATGGAAGAACCTCTGAATCTTGTAATGCTTCCATTCATAAGTCTTTTTCATATTTTCTATACATTGTTCTTTATCATAACTTCCATTTCTTCTGCTCGATTGCTTCTTAGTGGGTTCAAACCAAGCCAGTAGTCTTGTGATTCTCGGCATTATCACTGGTTGTTCTTGCTTTTCTTTCTTTCTTGGAATCTTCATGTTTTTCCTCGTGTCCGTCTTTAGCTCTTGGGTCCATGGGGTCTTCTATATGCTCTGAAGATTGCAACTTTTTTCTTTCATCATAGGATCATGGATGTATATGGAAAACCAATGATACTAAAGGCTTCTTTTCGAAGAAGACTTATTCTAGAGTCAAACTGAACACATGCTGCTAATCATGGCTGCTACTTTCAATGTTTCTGACTGAGAAGAGGTTAGTTAGGGCATCGTGCATCTTCTTAGATGAGTCAAGATGAGAGATGTAGGGTATCAAGTGGTCTTTATAGAGTCCACTATGATACTCATGGCATTGATGTCATTGTCCTCGAATTTTTCCATAATTGCGACACTCTGAGGTTCTTTCTCTTTTCCTTCTTCAAACTGTGGTTCCACGATCTTTCCTTTCACGATATCCAACACTTTATTCTTGGCAAGGATGAGGTCAATCCTTGTCTTTCATGCTCTGAAGTTAGAAGCCCCTTCTAACTTGTTTTCTGACTTCATAGAGTAAGTCATGATTGCTTTGACTTGGTCAACCTTTGACTTTGACCAAAAACTCAAACTCGACGTCTTAGCTTGTTGAGAGTACCAGGAGGTGCGCTAGGTTAGGGTGCACTATGCTATCCAKAAATTAGGTCAATCTCTTCACTTAAGGTGCCTCAACAAGAGGGTTAGGGTTTCGTTGCTGCAACAAAAACTTTGACTACAACTGCAACTGTAACTGAGCAAATCCTCCCAATCTATCTTCTAGCGGTTAGACTGTTCGAAGATAGTGTGGGCCCATAACCTGTTAGAAAAGTAGGTGTTCTCGTTTAACCATAGACAATATAGCAATATTGTCACCCAATCATAGGCTGAAGCCACCCCCGAACACCTTAACCTTCACAAAGAATAATTTTGGAAGCAAACCCTAGGCCTAATAGCCAATCAATGTAACATACCTCTCTCCAGAGCTAGCGCTCAAGGAAAAAAATCCAAACCATAACCAAATGAAAGTCCAAACCATAACCAAGAGAAAGTCCAAGCCTAAAATCGAAAATACAAGTTGCAGTAGCTGCCGCTGCAACTGCAACTGCTCTCYAGACTTGCACACTTACTAAATTTCTGCTATGCACACTAGATTTCTACAGTTGCTAGYTGTGTGTGTCCAAATGAGCTCTGACATCCTGTATTTATAGTGCTCTTTCTTAACTGTTTGGGCCGACTTATCTTTTTGGAGGTTAAAAACTCAATATTAATTATTTTCTTTAGCCGACTTGYCTTTTAGGGTTATATACAATGCTTTAGGGTTTCTTCTTGCTTCCTAGAATATTCTATTCTTGTCATGGTTACACGTGGAGGTTAATACCTCCTGCAACTACCATAATATCAACATCCCCAAGAACCACAATTTTAGAAACATTTTGTTCTTTCCCAATGCGCACACCTTCTCATAAGGCATAAGCTTTTGCAACATTGTTTGATACATTCCCCAGTTCTCAAGCGTAGGAAGCTATAGTATTTCCTCCGGGATCAAGGAGACCCCCCCTTGTGCTTGCCACCCCAGGATTGTTCCGAGAAGCTCCATCGAAAGAGAGAGAATAAAATTCTTGCTTTGTAATCCAATCTTTGAATTCCATAACTGATTTCCTAAGGGCCCTCTTGGGAAGGGAAGTTACCCTGCCACCAGAGGAAAGAGAGACCGATGCAAGTTTAAAATTGTTCACCTGATGAGATTCTTAAGACTCCAAGAATTGATCGAGCTGGTGCTTACTAGATTGCATATACTCTGCAAAGATATAGATAACTCTAATTGCAGATTGTATGGGGGGCAACAATTCTTTCTGGAAACTCATTTTATTCCTTGCCAACTAGACTGCCCAACGAATATATTTAGGAAAAGACAACCAAAGACACTTGAAAAAAGGTTTTAGATGAAAACTACGTCGATACCTCTGTCTCCAATGAGAGAAGAAGTCTTCACAAGCGGACGATCACTTAGCGAATTGGAAAAGATCTCCAAGGGAGAAACCCAGGTGGATTTGGCATCATTGTAATGGACTAAGAGATACTCTATGGATTCTTCGCCTTGGTGACACAAAGCACAACGAGACATACCAACAATACCCCACTTTTTGAGGTTCTCAGAGGTGAGGATTCTCTCATGGACAAGAAGCCATATAAAGATATTGATCTTGGACAACTCCTTTGAATGCCAAAACCTCCGCCAAAGAGTTGAGCGGGGGAATAAATTATTTCCTTCCAACAAGAGTTCTAAACCTTTTTTGACCAAATAAAATGAAGCCTCCAATCCCGAGAACCCTTAATGGCCAGATTTAGGGGGGTACACCCTTGCAATGCTTGAAAGAGAAGAGTTGAGGGTTCCAACGAAGTTGGTGTGGGCGAAATTTTCCAACTAGCCCAAGTCCTGGAAGAGAGATCCCAAGAGGATATATTGAACAATTTGGTAATGCCTTGATCAATCATCCAAGCCTGGAGGGGAGCAATGGTCCGGATTATTTTCGGAATGAAATGAAAGAAAAGATATTCCAATGAAATACTCATGAAAATTTCCAGAAACAGAGAAATACAACAATAGTCGATTTCTATTAATGAAAATATTGTAAAGAGTATAAAAATACAGAGTGCAAGACTCGCTAGAATGGTGGCAGCTTCATCTCTGAGAAGAGATGTGACGACTATGCTCATTTCACAAGAAGATCATTACAATGAGACTCTGAAGACCTTTTTATGATAAACATGAATTCCAAAACCCTAGACATCCAAAAACCTAACCCTGGGAGATGACACACCAAAAGTCATGTAGGCCATGTTTGGATAAGTTAATACATTAACTTCCTGGGGTCATAACTTTTGCATACGATCTTCGTTTTAGGCGCGTGATAGCCCGTTGGAAAGGTTTTTTCGAGAACTACACATTATGCCATCAAAATTTGACACTGTCTACAATTTGACTGTGGCATGCTAAAAAAACACTGTTTAGGGCCCCAAAATGGACCTGGAAGTACAAAAAGATGCGCTAACATGAAAACCTCCAAAATAAGCCAGTTGGATTAGGTGGGTGGCCACCAGTATCCACCTGGAAGATGTGTAGGGATTCAGACAACCTCGGAAGTGTAGAACCCACAATTACAAAGAAGTACAGAAGAACGTGTTGAACTAAAAATTGACAAGAGGATCTAGTTGGAATAAGTGGGTGGCCACCAATATCAACCTAGATCAGTCCCCCCCCCCCCNTCCATTGCGTTGAGTGCCCAGGGAAGAGGGGAAAACATTTTTTGAATATTAATTTTGGTGAGCTGCATTCCTTGTTGGAGAAGTTGCGTTGCTTGGTTTATGGAAGACTGTCACAAACTTGTTGCTAGCGGGGTTGAATCTATTCCACCAACTTGTTGTCTCCGGGTTTGACGGGGCTTGGTGTAGGCACCATTGTAGGTGAAGAAACAATATCTTCTTTCTCTTCGACAATCTGTTTTTGCTAGATAGAAGGTGTTGAGGCTACAGTGGTTGTAGTGGTATTCTGTGCATCCTTTGAAAAATTTGTGAAGAGGATGAATTTTGCAGTATGAGAGATTACCTTGCGACATTGTTTTGGTGGAACAATAGTCAGAACTACCTCTGCTATCCTATAGCGCTGACCTCCCAGAGTAATAATGACACCACGGGGTCTTGACTCATAGACAACATGAAGTTTTCACATATATGGTTGGCCCAAAACAACATCACGGACATTAAGAGGGGCAACATCACACTCTACCTCATCCTTGAAGGGCTGGATGCCATAGGACATACGACACTGCTGGCTGACACAAAGATCTCGTCCCTGGTGAAGCCACTCAATGTTGTATGGCTGCGAGTGTGGTTTTTTTGACAACCCCAACTATTTGATGATATTAGCTGAGATGAGGTTTTTCTGGCTGCCGTTATCAATGATGAAATGCAATGGGGTCCCCTTCACACACATCTGTGAATGGAAAATGCGCTCTCCCTCTTCAGGGTCTATTGGTTCTTCTGGTTGAAGTGTTGTGGTCACGACAATAGCAATGGGGTTTGCGTCGATGATCTGTTTGTTTTCAATATTTTCTGGATTGGATTCCGAATCAAGGTTCGGCTCCATGTCTTTGACCTCGACCACCAATCACTGTTTTGAGCGAAATTCATCGGTGCTGTGCCAAGGGATTTTGTGGAAGTCACACCACTTCCCAGTGTCATTCTTCATTTTTCCTTTACCCTTCTTGTCCCGTGTCTTGCACTAGTTGTCTAGAGGTTGTTGGTTATGGCCGTCTTTACCATACTTTGGTGGTTGTAGATTTGCAGACCCAAATTCCCATTTGTTTTGGTGCCTAAATTTTTGCTCAATTTTGACAACATATCGATAGGCATCTCCCAATGATGAGATGTTTAGGAAATCCATTTTGGTTTGGATGTACGTATGTAAAGCCCCACAGTATTTCAAAACCAGATGCCGCTTGGAGTATTTGATATCCAACTTGGTGCAGAAAGTATGGAAAGTATTTGTGAACTCTGACACCGTTTGGATCTGCTTTTGCCGCAGTGTGGTCCATCTAATGTTCTGGTCTTCATAGTTATCAACAGGGTAGTACTGTTCTTTGATCACATCCACAAAAAAATCCCAAGTGGGCTCGACCCCATATATTCTAGATTCCTCCGTGGAACTTTGCTCCTAGTAAGTTTCCCACCAATGTTTGACACGGGGGAGAGCCTTGAGTAGTGCGAAGGTGATATTTTCCCTGTCAGAAAAATTGTGAACAGAGAAATAACCTTCTAATAGATTTGCCATTTTTCTAGGGCATCCGCATCTATTTGATCTTCAAATATGGGAATATCAAAATTAACTTGTACCTTGAAGGGATAGGTTTCTCCAAAATGGCCGTTTGATGCAGATGCACCTGTTTCTATCGACGCGCGTTGAAGGATGTGTGCAAAATTCTCCATCATTTCGTCCCTCTGTCGCACGAGAGCTTGCTCAAGCAACAAGTCAATAGAATATTTTTCTCCGTTGTTTTTCTTTTCTACCACATCGAGGGTTTCTTGGGCGTGTGAGAGTGATTGTCCTCAAGAGAGACACGATTGATACCCAACTGGCTATACTCGGACCTCGTTGGGGACATGCACTGAAAAACGATCAAGAGCAACCTGCTCTGATACCACTGATCCAGATTATTTTCGGAACGAAATGAAAGAAAAGATATTCCAATGAAATACTCATGAAAATTGCCAGAAACAGAGAAATACAACAATACTTGATTTCTATTAATGAAATAATTGTAAAGAGACTGTAAAAATACAGAGTGCAAGATTTGCTAGAATGGTGGTAACTTTATCTCTGAGAAGAGATGCGATGGCTATGTTCATTCACAAGAAGATCATTACAATGAGGTTCTGAAGGCCTTTTTATGATAAAAATGAATGCCAAAACCCTGGACATCCAAAAACCTAACCTTGGGAGATGAAACGCCAAAAGTCATGTGGGTCTCGTTTGGGTAAGTTAGTACATTAACTTTTTGGGGTCGTAACTTTTGCATACGATCTCCGTTTTAGGCGCGTGAAAGCCCATTGGGAAGGTCTTTTCGAGAAATATGCATTATGCCGTCAAACTCTGACTCTGTCTACAGTTTGATTGTTGCATGCCCAAAAAACACTGTTTAGGGCCCCAAAACGGCCCTGGAAGTACAAAAAGATGTGCTGGCATGAAAACTTCCAAAATAAGTCAGTGGGATTAGGTGGACGGCCACCAGTCTCCACCTGGAAGATGTGTAGGGCTTCAGACAGCCCCAGAAGTGTAGAACCCACAATTACGAAGAAGTACAGAAGAACATGCTGAACTAAAAACTGACAAGAGGAGCTAGTTGGAATAGGTGGGTGGCCACGAATATCCACCTGGATCAAGCAAGATCCATTCGAAGGGAAAGACTCTCCTGCCCCAAAATGCAGTCCTACCAAATGTTGATCAAATTACCATTGCTTGGAACCTAGTTTTGAAAACCACTAATGATTGGGAGAGTCGCCATGAGCAAGTTAAAAATCAAAGAACCTCTAGCCACTCTTGGTGGCCTTTCCAAGCATATCTTCTTGGATCACGAGAAGTACTTCTAGATGACATGTTTCCACCACATTAGTCTCCCTGTAGTAAGCGCCTCCATTACAATTTTTCTCCCACGACGATGTTCATATATTTCGGATCTATGATACCTAGCCCTCCTCTGTCTTTGGGGTTTCTTACTTGCTTCCAATTTATCAAATGATTTTTTTTTTTTCGTTTGACTTACCCCTTGCTAAAGGAACTTCCTTATTTTTACTGAACTCTAATTTGTTATCCCTTTTGGAGCCAATAGGGCAGAATATTGGTAGAGAGGAAAGACTGAAAGAACAACTTTGATGAGGACAATTCGACTGGTCGAATTCAATCATTGAGAACCCCATTGAGTAAACTTCATAATAATTTTTCTAGAATATGATTCCAATATTGGGAAACAATGCTCTTTAAATAAATATGAATGCCAAGATATCGAAAAAAAGTCTAGTCACCAACTAGTGGAAATTGAAATATTCTAGAGATAGTTTGCATTCACTGAGCTCTTGCATTCCATCCCATTATTTGACATTTTCAGTGGTTAACTGCTCCTTCAGAGGCATCAAGAAAGGAATCCAAAGCATGCTTGAACCTTGAAGCAATGATATGAGAGGCTCCCCCCATCAATAAAGTGCCATCCGCAAATTGCGAATGATTTAAATTCTTGATTCTAGGAACCATATGGAGGCCAACCAGATTACCAACCTCTCTTTCATGCTCTAATCTACGGCTTAAGGAGTTTTCCATGATGATGAAGAGCAAGGGAGAAAAAGGACAACCTTGACGCAATCCTTTGCTAATTTAAAATAATTTTGTTGGTCACCCATTGACAAGGGGCACTATCCAAGGAGCACCAACACATGAGGGTATTCACTTAATGAAATCAACACTAAATCCAAATTTCCCGAGAACCTGAAAAAGAAAGGAGTGTCAAACATGGTCAAAAGTGTTAACCATATCTTGTTTTATTACCATGCCTTTTTCTTTTGCCAAGAAGCTTGAATGGATGGTCTCTTGCACTAAAATGTTGTCTATGATTTTCCTATCATGCATGAACCCACCCTGGTTGGGAGAAATGAGTTTAGGTAGAAACTTTTTTAACCGATCAACAATAATTTTAGTTAAAATTTTACGAGGAATTGTAGAGAAATTGGTCTAAATCAGGAGAAAGATGAATTAACTTCCTTGGGTATTAAGGATAAAAATGAATAGTTGGTATTTCCCCCTAGCTTAAAGGAGTTGTGAGAGTAATGCAACCTTCTAATAAGGTCACACTTAATAAGGTCCTAGTAATTCCTACAAAACGATATAGAAAAGCCATCTAGTCCAGAAGCCTTGTCTGGACCAAGGCTCCAAATTGAAACAAATATTTCAGCATCCTTTATCTCGCTGCTGGGAGTAAAGATTGGAAAAATGAAGTTGAGTTGCTGCCTTGATATCTTCAAAATCAGTGAGCCTAGATCCATCTTCCTAAGTAATGGTTACCACATTATTTTTGGATAAACATGATTGAGCCTGGTTGTGAAATAATTTAGTATTCCCATCACTCGCTTTTAGCCATAAACTACATGATTTTAGTAGCCAAAATTTCTCTTCTTGTCTAAGCTCTCTTTGGATTTGGGTTTGAAGTTGGAGTTCTTCTCGCTGTAGTTTTTATGATATTTCATTTTCTTCCATTTCCAATTGAAGAGTTTCCAATTTTTTCTTTAACTCCTCTTTGACCTTGGTGGGGGAGTTGAAGGAGACTTTTTCCCAACACTTAAGAGATTGCTTGATGAACCAGGGTAGATGCATTCCGATTACTACCCCCTGCTCCGAATTTCTTTTGTAAAACACACCATTGTTCCTCGAGCCAATTACAAGAATTTTGAGTTGGGATGGCTTTCTTGCAATTTTTCGCGAAGTGGCCCTGTTTGTGACAGATCTTAGCTGTTCATAGTCCAGTTGCTGCACATGCTGCCAGTTGTCCAATGATATGAGCACATCTTTAAGAATTCCCTTTTCCATGTCGACTTCGACATAAATCTGAGCGCATGAGAACATGTTTTCTTTCAATTTCTCCCTATCAATATATCACCCCAAGGAGTTGCCTACGCACTGCCTACGCACTGGACGGCGCCATCGCTCCAATAATGGAGAGGAAGGTGAGGTAAATTCACCTTTACAGATACAACATAAGGAACATCATTCTTCGGGCTAAAATATGGAGTCCACTTATTCAAATACAACCCTCTTGCTTCCAAAAATTATGGTCCACTTCGAAAAATAAAATCTATGTCTTCCTTCTGTTCGAAGAGAAAGACAAAAAACCCTCTCCCACATAAGAAATGACTCAAGGAATCTTTGATGAGAGGAATCAATTTTTTTTAGCGATATTGCAATAGACTTCAGTGAAGGCCAAATGCCAGTAAATTGGTTGATCAATCTGCGGTCCGTCAGGGCCAGAGCCTTCTTCCGAGATGTGGAGGGGGGAAGATTGATTTTCAGCATCTCATCGAGCTTCTTGACAAAATTGCGTGGATTGGGTCTTCAAATGTTTTACAGAAAGCTCGCCAAAACCCTGGATTGGGTCTTCTTGAAAGCTCGCCAAAACCCTTATCAGATGGAAATACATCCAATTTTGACTTCATACCGTGTTAATCCCATTTTTTAACTGGAGTCCAGTTTGGAAGGTGTGCCTGAATGCTGAAATCTTGTGTTGATTTCTGTCTGGAACTTTTCAGTGAAATTTTTGGCATCTAGTAGAATTTTTCTACGGAGAATTTAGTGGATTTTTCGGTTTTTTCTTCTTAAAAATCGAAAAGAATTGAGGACAGTGTAGTGTACTTGTCTGATCTTTGGGGTATAAAAGAGCTTCCTTGGATAATTTATTAATTTATTGGGTTCACGCTTAACGGAGGGAATTTTTGTGGCGAATTTGTGAATATGCTACGTTTTCGCTCAACTTTTCTTTTATAGTGTCTGCGATCTAATTTCAGAGGTTGGACTCACAGTTCGTGGCCTTCTTAAGAATACGCGGTTTGGAAGATTTACAGGTACATCTTTCTTTGCCAGATTAAATTTTTAAATCATGGTATTTGTGTATTTGTGTCAAATTTGACAATTTATGTGACGTCTCGCCG
>JASDQU010102041.1:117099-146553 GCA_032191745.1 Picea mariana
TCCATTGCGTTGAGTGCCCAGGGAAGAGGGGAAAACATTTTTTGAATATTAATTTTGGTGAGCTGCATTCCTTGTTGGAGAAGTTGCGTTGCTTGGTTTATGGAAGACTGTCACAAACTTGTTGCTAGCGGGGTTGAATCTATTCCACCAACTTGTTGTCTCCGGGTTTGACGGGGCTTGGTGTAGGCACCATTGTAGGTGAAGAAACAATATCTTCTTTCTCTTCGACAATCTGTTTTTGCTAGATAGAAGGTGTTGAGGCTACAGTGGTTGTAGTGGTATTCTGTGCATCCTTTGAAAAATTTGTGAAGAGGATGAATTTTGCAGTATGAGAGATTACCTTGCGACATTGTTTTGGTGGAACAATAGTCAGAACTACCTCTGCTATCCTATAGCGCTGACCTCCCAGAGTAATAATGACACCACGGGGTCTTGACTCATAGACAACATGAAGTTTTCACATATATGGTTGGCCCAAAACAACATCACGGACATTAAGAGGGGCAACATCACACTCTACCTCATCCTTGAAGGGCTGGATGCCATAGGACATACGACACTGCTGGCTGACACAAAGATCTCGTCCCTGGTGAAGCCACTCAATGTTGTATGGCTGCGAGTGTGGTTTTTTTGACAACCCCAACTATTTGATGATATTAGCTGAGATGAGGTTTTTCTGGCTGCCGTTATCAATGATGAAATGCAATGGGGTCCCCTTCACACACATCTGTGAATGGAAAATGCGCTCTCCCTCTTCAGGGTCTATTGGTTCTTCTGGTTGAAGTGTTGTGGTCACGACAATAGCAATGGGGTTTGCGTCGATGATCTGTTTGTTTTCAATATTTTCTGGATTGGATTCCGAATCAAGGTTCGGCTCCATGTCTTTGACCTCGACCACCAATCACTGTTTTGAGCGAAATTCATCGGTGCTGTGCCAAGGGATTTTGTGGAAGTCACACCACTTCCCAGTGTCATTCTTCATTTTTCCTTTACCCTTCTTGTCCCGTGTCTTGCACTAGTTGTCTAGAGGTTGTTGGTTATGGCCGTCTTTACCATACTTTGGTGGTTGTAGATTTGCAGACCCAAATTCCCATTTGTTTTGGTGCCTAAATTTTTGCTCAATTTTGACAACATATCGATAGGCATCTCCCAATGATGAGATGTTTAGGAAATCCATTTTGGTTTGGATGTACGTATGTAAAGCCCCACAGTATTTCAAAACCAGATGCCGCTTGGAGTATTTGATATCCAACTTGGTGCAGAAAGTATGGAAAGTATTTGTGAACTCTGACACCGTTTGGATCTGCTTTTGCCGCAGTGTGGTCCATCTAATGTTCTGGTCTTCATAGTTATCAACAGGGTAGTACTGTTCTTTGATCACATCCACAAAAAAATCCCAAGTGGGCTCGACCCCATATATTCTAGATTCCTCCGTGGAACTTTGCTCCTAGTAAGTTTCCCACCAATGTTTGACACGGGGGAGAGCCTTGAGTAGTGCGAAGGTGATATTTTCCCTGTCAGAAAAATTGTGAACAGAGAAATAACCTTCTAATAGATTTGCCATTTTTCTAGGGCATCCGCATCTATTTGATCTTCAAATATGGGAATATCAAAATTAACTTGTACCTTGAAGGGATAGGTTTCTCCAAAATGGCCGTTTGATGCAGATGCACCTGTTTCTATCGACGCGCGTTGAAGGATGTGTGCAAAATTCTCCATCATTTCGTCCCTCTGTCGCACGAGAGCTTGCTCAAGCAACAAGTCAATAGAATATTTTTCTCCGTTGTTTTTCTTTTCTACCACATCGAGGGTTTCTTGGGCGTGTGAGAGTGATTGTCCTCAAGAGAGACACGATTGATACCCAACTGGCTATACTCGGACCTCGTTGGGGACATGCACTGAAAAACGATCAAGAGCAACCTGCTCTGATACCACTGATCCAGATTATTTTCGGAACGAAATGAAAGAAAAGATATTCCAATGAAATACTCATGAAAATTGCCAGAAACAGAGAAATACAACAATACTTGATTTCTATTAATGAAATAATTGTAAAGAGACTGTAAAAATACAGAGTGCAAGATTTGCTAGAATGGTGGTAACTTTATCTCTGAGAAGAGATGCGATGGCTATGTTCATTCACAAGAAGATCATTACAATGAGGTTCTGAAGGCCTTTTTATGATAAAAATGAATGCCAAAACCCTGGACATCCAAAAACCTAACCTTGGGAGATGAAACGCCAAAAGTCATGTGGGTCTCGTTTGGGTAAGTTAGTACATTAACTTTTTGGGGTCGTAACTTTTGCATACGATCTCCGTTTTAGGCGCGTGAAAGCCCATTGGGAAGGTCTTTTCGAGAAATATGCATTATGCCGTCAAACTCTGACTCTGTCTACAGTTTGATTGTTGCATGCCCAAAAAACACTGTTTAGGGCCCCAAAACGGCCCTGGAAGTACAAAAAGATGTGCTGGCATGAAAACTTCCAAAATAAGTCAGTGGGATTAGGTGGACGGCCACCAGTCTCCACCTGGAAGATGTGTAGGGCTTCAGACAGCCCCAGAAGTGTAGAACCCACAATTACGAAGAAGTACAGAAGAACATGCTGAACTAAAAACTGACAAGAGGAGCTAGTTGGAATAGGTGGGTGGCCACGAATATCCACCTGGATCAAGCAAGATCCATTCGAAGGGAAAGACTCTCCTGCCCCAAAATGCAGTCCTACCAAATGTTGATCAAATTACCATTGCTTGGAACCTAGTTTTGAAAACCACTAATGATTGGGAGAGTCGCCATGAGCAAGTTAAAAATCAAAGAACCTCTAGCCACTCTTGGTGGCCTTTCCAAGCATATCTTCTTGGATCACGAGAAGTACTTCTAGATGACATGTTTCCACCACATTAGTCTCCCTGTAGTAAGCGCCTCCATTACAATTTTTCTCCCACGACGATGTTCATATATTTCGGATCTATGATACCTAGCCCTCCTCTGTCTTTGGGGTTTCTTACTTGCTTCCAATTTATCAAATGATTTTTTTTTTTTCGTTTGACTTACCCCTTGCTAAAGGAACTTCCTTATTTTTACTGAACTCTAATTTGTTATCCCTTTTGGAGCCAATAGGGCAGAATATTGGTAGAGAGGAAAGACTGAAAGAACAACTTTGATGAGGACAATTCGACTGGTCGAATTCAATCATTGAGAACCCCATTGAGTAAACTTCATAATAATTTTTCTAGAATATGATTCCAATATTGGGAAACAATGCTCTTTAAATAAATATGAATGCCAAGATATCGAAAAAAAGTCTAGTCACCAACTAGTGGAAATTGAAATATTCTAGAGATAGTTTGCATTCACTGAGCTCTTGCATTCCATCCCATTATTTGACATTTTCAGTGGTTAACTGCTCCTTCAGAGGCATCAAGAAAGGAATCCAAAGCATGCTTGAACCTTGAAGCAATGATATGAGAGGCTCCCCCCATCAATAAAGTGCCATCCGCAAATTGCGAATGATTTAAATTCTTGATTCTAGGAACCATATGGAGGCCAACCAGATTACCAACCTCTCTTTCATGCTCTAATCTACGGCTTAAGGAGTTTTCCATGATGATGAAGAGCAAGGGAGAAAAAGGACAACCTTGACGCAATCCTTTGCTAATTTAAAATAATTTTGTTGGTCACCCATTGACAAGGGGCACTATCCAAGGAGCACCAACACATGAGGGTATTCACTTAATGAAATCAACACTAAATCCAAATTTCCCGAGAACCTGAAAAAGAAAGGAGTGTCAAACATGGTCAAAAGTGTTAACCATATCTTGTTTTATTACCATGCCTTTTTCTTTTGCCAAGAAGCTTGAATGGATGGTCTCTTGCACTAAAATGTTGTCTATGATTTTCCTATCATGCATGAACCCACCCTGGTTGGGAGAAATGAGTTTAGGTAGAAACTTTTTTAACCGATCAACAATAATTTTAGTTAAAATTTTACGAGGAATTGTAGAGAAATTGGTCTAAATCAGGAGAAAGATGAATTAACTTCCTTGGGTATTAAGGATAAAAATGAATAGTTGGTATTTCCCCCTAGCTTAAAGGAGTTGTGAGAGTAATGCAACCTTCTAATAAGGTCACACTTAATAAGGTCCTAGTAATTCCTACAAAACGATATAGAAAAGCCATCTAGTCCAGAAGCCTTGTCTGGACCAAGGCTCCAAATTGAAACAAATATTTCAGCATCCTTTATCTCGCTGCTGGGAGTAAAGATTGGAAAAATGAAGTTGAGTTGCTGCCTTGATATCTTCAAAATCAGTGAGCCTAGATCCATCTTCCTAAGTAATGGTTACCACATTATTTTTGGATAAACATGATTGAGCCTGGTTGTGAAATAATTTAGTATTCCCATCACTCGCTTTTAGCCATAAACTACATGATTTTAGTAGCCAAAATTTCTCTTCTTGTCTAAGCTCTCTTTGGATTTGGGTTTGAAGTTGGAGTTCTTCTCGCTGTAGTTTTTATGATATTTCATTTTCTTCCATTTCCAATTGAAGAGTTTCCAATTTTTTCTTTAACTCCTCTTTGACCTTGGTGGGGGAGTTGAAGGAGACTTTTTCCCAACACTTAAGAGATTGCTTGATGAACCAGGGTAGATGCATTCCGATTACTACCCCCTGCTCCGAATTTCTTTTGTAAAACACACCATTGTTCCTCGAGCCAATTACAAGAATTTTGAGTTGGGATGGCTTTCTTGCAATTTTTCGCGAAGTGGCCCTGTTTGTGACAGATCTTAGCTGTTCATAGTCCAGTTGCTGCACATGCTGCCAGTTGTCCAATGATATGAGCACATCTTTAAGAATTCCCTTTTCCATGTCGACTTCGACATAAATCTGAGCGCATGAGAACATGTTTTCTTTCAATTTCTCCCTATCAATATATCACCCCAAGGAGTTGCCTACGCACTGCCTACGCACTGGACGGCGCCATCGCTCCAATAATGGAGAGGAAGGTGAGGTAAATTCACCTTTACAGATACAACATAAGGAACATCATTCTTCGGGCTAAAATATGGAGTCCACTTATTCAAATACAACCCTCTTGCTTCCAAAAATTATGGTCCACTTCGAAAAATAAAATCTATGTCTTCCTTCTGTTCGAAGAGAAAGACAAAAAACCCTCTCCCACATAAGAAATGACTCAAGGAATCTTTGATGAGAGGAATCAATTTTTTTTAGCGATATTGCAATAGACTTCAGTGAAGGCCAAATGCCAGTAAATTGGTTGATCAATCTGCGGTCCGTCAGGGCCAGAGCCTTCTTCCGAGATGTGGAGGGGGGAAGATTGATTTTCAGCATCTCATCGAGCTTCTTGACAAAATTGCGTGGATTGGGTCTTCAAATGTTTTACAGAAAGCTCGCCAAAACCCTGGATTGGGTCTTCTTGAAAGCTCGCCAAAACCCTTATCAGATGGAAATACATCCAATTTTGACTTCATACCGTGTTAATCCCATTTTTTAACTGGAGTCCAGTTTGGAAGGTGTGCCTGAATGCTGAAATCTTGTGTTGATTTCTGTCTGGAACTTTTCAGTGAAATTTTTGGCATCTAGTAGAATTTTTCTACGGAGAATTTAGTGGATTTTTCGGTTTTTTCTTCTTAAAAATCGAAAAGAATTGAGGACAGTGTAGTGTACTTGTCTGATCTTTGGGGTATAAAAGAGCTTCCTTGGATAATTTATTAATTTATTGGGTTCACGCTTAACGGAGGGAATTTTTGTGGCGAATTTGTGAATATGCTACGTTTTCGCTCAACTTTTCTTTTATAGTGTCTGCGATCTAATTTCAGAGGTTGGACTCACAGTTCGTGGCCTTCTTAAGAATACGCGGTTTGGAAGATTTACAGGTACATCTTTCTTTGCCAGATTAAATTTTTAAATCATGGTATTTGTGTATTTGTGTCAAATTTGACAATTTATGTGACGTCTCGCCGCTTCTTTGCAAAGTTTGGTGGAGTAGATAAAAAATCGTAGTTTTGGATGCAGAGTTGGTCACTGTTATGGCACCTTGAATGTGATCAGATCGGAGACGCCGATTCGTTTGCATGATCAAGTTGCTCTGAATTCTTGCATAGCTACAGGTATATGTTGCCATACAACAACATACAACCTTATTATACATGTAGACTATTTCGCCTTAAAATCTTGTGATAATATATTCAATATCTCATTTCATTACATGAATTTTACAAAATGATAATATATCTCATTTGATTACATGAATTTTACAAACTGATCTTATAGTTAAAGCACCGGGAACATGATTGCACTATAGCTAGCATAAAGGAAAAATAAAATGAAAGATTAGTTAAACTATAAAATTTTGTTTTCTTTAATATCTTTTGTTTCAATGGTATAGTATGCTTAATTTTAGATACATACAATTTCTCCAATATACGCATTATACTGTTGTCTCCATATTCTTAATTGTTTTATTATATCGACCCATTATAGTGTTGTCTCTAGATTTTTTTTTATGTTTGTTAAGATTTATTGAATTGTTTCTCAATGTAGGTCACATTTTTTTTTAACTTCGTTTATTTCTTAGTGTAGGTAAACATTTTGTGGTTCCTTGTGTAGAGCAACTCTTTTTCAATGCAATAGATAACTATTTTGACCATATGTAATGTTTCACCTTATTTGGTTTTTGAGATTGTCACTAATCTCACTGAAATGATGTTTTTAACACAAAAGAGTAGATCATTGGAATAATAAGATTGAGAGGAAAACTTTACAGTAAAAATAATCCCTACCCCCTCCGTATCTGAACCTATGACCTTCAAGGAGGAAACACATGTTCTTAACCATTAGGTCCACTAATGAACAACTCTTAAAAAAAGAAAAAAACTACTATCCCCTTCAATGACTAGATCAATATACTTCGTTTGTTTTGGGGGGTCTTGTTGGGGAATTGATGTTTACTTGTCAAACATTGTTTGAAGGGATTCATGGGTATTTTAATTTGGGCACATATTTGAGCTTCCTTTGGTGGATTTTTTTTTCTAGGTTATAAAGCCCAAGGAGAACCCTCGAGTACTTACCCTCACTTTGAGGATTTGATGGCCATTACAATAATATACTCGTTAAGAGCTCAACATGTCACTTGTGGGAATTGAACTTTGGTGGGGAGGATAACAATCATTCCTCCCAATGACCGGGGCTAAACTTAATTGACCTAAATAATGGAAATAATATATTATATTTACACTTAATATTGATAGGGTCGAAAATGATCATAGTAAATTATTTTTATTTGGGAGACTTGAAGAGCCCAAGGATTTCTCTTAATAAGCCCTAGTACAAGCAAAGCAACGCGGAAAAAACACCATTTACCCCTTGCTTATTTATTCGAATGGTTCTTGACCTAGGAAAATCTTGCTAGTTATTTTATAAAATAACCCATCCCTAATCACATCGTTTCCCATCACATGCACACTACTTGGGAATCCCCTCATAGAATCCTATATTGAGGCATGGGTGAACTCAAAAGTAGATCTCTTTTATGGATGTCACATAGTAATGTTTCTATAAAATGTTTTCACCTTATTGATTTAGGCATGAATTAAAACATTTTTATGTTCAATGTTTTATTGTATTTGTTTTTCCATCATATTTGAATGTTGATTGTTGTGAGTGTTGCATTATGTAATTCTTGCCCATGTATGGTAAATATCTTTTCTTTTTTCTTGCAGTATGATTTAAAGATGGGATTAAGACCATTTTGTTAGCTAGGAAGGGTACAAGGAAGTGCCTTTGTTTTTGGCTGACTTATTATCAAAATTCTTCTCTTTTTAAGCCTTGAGTGGCATAAGGGTTCTTGTTGATATCTTTGACTATGGTATTAAAATTCCCTATATGCTTGTATGCAGATTTTGTATCTTTCCTTGATGCCCTTACGATATGTTATTAGTGCACCCCTTGGGAGTAGTCTAGGGATTGGGTTATCGGGGAGTGACCTCAATAGTAATGATAATGAATTTTTGGCTTTTTGTTATAGGGACAATAAAGGTATCTTCTGCATTGCAATGATGTATATTGTTCAATGTTGGGATTAGTATCACTGTTGTTGGAAGGACACTATGTGAATTGTGAGAAAACTATGGGCATATCAGAAAGCACCCTCATCTCCCTCTAATAAGGCAATTTATGATTTGAGCTCTTGGAAGTACTTTGGGTGGTCTTGTGGTGGCATCAAATAATCTTTGGCACAACCTTTAGTTATGCATGTAACTGAATTGCAATCTTGAGTTCCTTTATATTTTTATTAATGACTCCTATACTTGAGATAGACTCCATGATAACATGGACTCTTGATATTGAACTCTAAAATGCATGATGCTCTCTTATTTCATAATGACCTTTGGTTTTTTGGATTCTTGGGCCATACTAAATTCTCTTGGACTTAATTTTTGGTCTTGAGGAACTTGGGAGGAATACCTTGTTTATTTTGGTGGATTTGTATCAATGTATTTTGATGCATTGATAGCCTTCTCGTGCATGATGAAGGGGTATAGAAAATTCCCCTATTTTTGGGTATTTTCTTTGTGTGTTAAGTGCAATAAATTGGTCCTTAGAACGAAGGATCTCAACACATGGGTGAATTTCAGAATTCAGGTTCCATGGTTTGGTGAAAAATGGTTTATATGATTCCAGGCCCTCCTTCACTGACATGCTATGGTGAAATTCTCTATCTTATTTCTTAGATCAAACACGGATTTAGTGGAAGTTTTTGCAGATGAAATATTGAGAGTTTCACTTTTGTGGAGGTTTTATAATGGAGGTTTTGGGTGAGTTAGCAGGTAAAAGATTTTGTGGAAACAATTTTGGTATGTCAAATTGTTATAGGGACATTAGGTGATTCATAGCGAAAAACACAGATACTCCATGACACACTAGCACATAAGGGGCTTTGACACAATGAGCACCTTCCATAAGATAGTGTGGTCTCATAGAAAACCAACACACCAATAGGAATGCTCATTCTCTTTGAAGGTCGATTAGTGCTCGAACATTTATATGATGTGTTGGAAATGGTGCTTTAAATCAACTAAAGCACATTAGTTACAACATGCATGGTTTACATTTAATATCAACCATATGTTGAGGTATTAAATGGTACACCTAAGCATTATTAAGGAGGTGTGGTAACAAGGATTTTCCGTCTTGATTCCTCTATTCCAAAGTTAGATGTGAATGCACAACTACATTCTACTTGTCGATATATTTCCAACGGCTGTACTCTTGCTTCATTTCGAGCTCTGAGCACAAATTTATGGCCTTTTGAAGTTTATTAAGGGTTTTCTCTTTTCTACCACGTCATAATCCGTACACACCCCACACGTGCTAGATGATGTGGCACTTCACGATGACGCCTCTCCTTTTGTATGGATGACCCCTAAGCTTCATGCTTTTCAAGACATTTCCTCTTCCTTAGGTGCATTGCGACTTGGAAAAGCTTCCTCCAACCGTTGTATCACATCCTCTTGAACTCTCTTTTCGCGCCAAAACTTTTAATTGTGCGATACATCACAACTTAGAAATGTTCTAACTTGCGACATGTTGACCCCATTCTTTATCGCGGTGCATGAAAAGTTCTATCCTGGAAATAGGCTTATCATGCAGATTGAAGAATTCTCCCCTTGTGATGTATCACATAGATATTTTCTTTGCACGATATATTACGTCACACAAAATATTATTTCTTGCAACACAATTTCCTTCTATTTTCCTTTCCCCCCCTTTTCCTTTGTCCATGCTTCCCTTATCCTTTACTTTTTCCTTTCTTCCTTCCCCTTGTCGCACCTTCAAAAATTTTCAGACTGGCGACATATTGCACCAAATTTTTTTGTGGCGTGATATGTCGTGTCCTCAAATTTGTTCCCTCGTGCGATGAGACTTGAGTATAGAGTCTCGCTTCGTATCATTGAACTTTCCAATCACTACTCTTGCTTCATTTCAAGATCCAAACACAAAGTTATGGCCTTTTGAAGTTTATTAAGGGTTTTCTCTTTCCTTCCATGACATCATCTCTATGGGCCCCACACGTGCCAGATGACATGGAACTTCATGATGATGCCTCTCCTTTTGTATGGATGACCCCTAAGCTTCATGCTTTCTGAGGCATTTCCTCTCCCTTAGGTGTATCACGACTTGGACAAGATTCCTCTAAGCACTATATCACATCCTCCTGAACTCTCTTATCATGCCATAACATTTAATCATGCGATTCATTGCAACTTAGGAAGTGTTATAACTTGTGACATGTTGACCCCATCCTTTATCGTAGGGCATGGACGAATTTTCCATCTTTGTGACACTAAGAGGGTTGAAGATGAAAACAAATTTCACTTAGAATTCCCTGCCTATACCCGAATTAGATCCCAATTTAAAAACATTTGCCACTATACATACCTTCCTAACCTCCCAAGTCACCAAAACTATGGTGATCCTGGAACATTTCTCTCAATGCTTTTTGAGCATAGAAATACAATTTTAAATAAATCGAAGTAATATCTTACCTTCTTAAGTTATGATAGACCAATTGGTCTCAGTGGAGATTAATCATCATCATCATTATCACCTACACTTAATACTTTGAGTAAACCTACAAGAATTTAAATTGAAAATACACAAAACAATGCTTTTATTTTCTTTCACTTCCTAATTCCTTAATTATTTTTGCTCCTTATTAGGCCCATTTTAAACCCTAAACATACTCTAATGCCTCATAAAATGCACAGTGTGCTTATGTATGGCTAGAAAACCATGATGATGCTCTACTTAGTAACTTCATGGATCACCTCTTGTGATGTGTTTTCGAGACAATGTTGATGCACCATTGGGTAAAGAGCATCGATGCACCATTGTACTACAAGAGTTTTTGCATTGGGAAAGTGACAATGCACCAGTTCTACATAATAAATATAGTGCAATAATGTTGCTTTTGTTATTTTATAATTTATTTTGTTAGATATTACTTATATTATTTTATTTAGTTCGTTATTAAATAATTTTATATTTGGATGTGTTTCTTTTGTTATGATCAACGTACAAAGTTGCACTACCACGTCCTAAGGAGATGCCACTCACAAGAGAGGGCTCTAAAGCACGTCCCACACCCTCTTTCTCAAAATACACATTCTCCTTCACCATGTTGGCCTCCTCAAATATGTTGAGGGGGAATGTCGTTGAAGGTCCATGCCATGCTGTACTTTCCATTATCATTGATATTGTTGGCCCAATGGAGTGTGAGTTGGATATTGTGTAGTATGCATATCCACTATATGAGTTGAAAAAGGATTTGGACAAGTGGAGAATCTGGAATTTCTCTTACTGAGCTACTACTCTTTATCAACCTCAATTGTAGCCAAGTTTATATGGCATTCTTTATAGACTATCAACAACTTATTTTGAATTGGCTCTACTGCTAATATCTCCATTTTCCACTACTACCTAATCTTTTTCCTATTTTCCTTCTTTTATTTCAAACTTAATCTATAGTAGGATCACTCTAAGGTTGGATAATTTTTGGGATAGATATCTATCCCCGATTTAGAGTGGAAGGGATAAACATGAAAACTCGAGGGAATACGAGAGTCATCATAAACAAATTGGAAGTAGGGTTTAGAGTGTCCATGAAAGGGATCCCCATGGAGATTGGTGGAGTGGGAAGAAGTGTATTTACAGTAGTAGGAGGAATGGATGAACCAAAGAGGACATCAAATACTCGTTGAGTGTGAGGAATTTGGTACGTATCTTTGGGGGTGGTTGATGGAATAATAAAGGAGAAGGAACACAATTACTAGCTTGATAACGACTGTGATCTCAAAACATGAATTCTATCCCTAAAAACTCATATATGGATGTCCAAAACACTAAAATCAACTCTCAAATGGAAAAGAGGTGCTACTAGTATAAAGCTTTTTTTTTAGGCTTAAAATTATAATGTTTTGCAACCATGGCTTAAAAAATGCATAATGTTGTTAACAAAAATGTTAAAATCAACCCTCAAACTAAAAAGTGGTGCTACCAGTAACACCTTTTTTAGGGTTAAAATTACATCTTGTTTGAAACCATGACTTTAACAAGTACTAGTGAAAACATTAAAATCAATCCTTGAATTGAAAAGTGGTGCTACCATTTTTTTAAAATTTATTATTATTATTATTATTATTTCAATTTATTTATTATTTTTCTAGTTTGAAATTGCAATATTTTTGGAACCATGGCCTTAATAACAGATACCATTGCAACCAAATTCTTAAAATCAAGATTTGAATTGAAAAGTGGTGCTACCAGTGGCACTTTATTTGCGGGCTTCAAATTGCAATATTTTTGAAACCATGGCCTAAAATCAACCTTAAAATGTCTGCTCTTTTAGGATTAATTTACCACTGCAAGCACCAAACAATAAATAATGGCATGATGATATCACCTTATAGTTTACAAATTCAACATTACTTCCAAATATTTTATTTAATTAATAATACAAAAAAATCAATACAAATTGCTTTGAATTAGATATGAAATATTTCATAAAAATATTGTTATATTATCCATTCAAATCAAATATGATAAGAAATATTGTTATTGTTTATAATCAAATTATACAAGTTAAGAAACATAGAAATGATTCATAACTTCATGGAAGGTCATATTTAAGTTCAAACACTCCTTTAGAGTTACCATACAAACATTACATTAAGAAAACAATATATAAAATGTTCATACAATTATTGAAACCAATTCATGGATTGTGAAACAACATCAGAATTTACATTATCTTTAGAAGAATGATTGGATGAAGATGTAGATGGCCCATATTTGTCTCTATTATCAATGAGTGTACCCTATGAGTCTACATGTATGACCAACATTTTATATTGTTGGAGATTTGCGACTTCGAGCAATCATTCTCCAAAATAAAGTACAAGAAGACCCATCTACACTATTACAGAAGCCCCATGAAGAAGTTGAAGACCCAGGAAGAGAAGTCGACCCCACAAGAAAAATAATAATAAAATTGAAGACCCAAAAATAAGAAGTCGGCCCTAGACTGGCACCCATATCAGTATAAATACATGACTGACTCATTTCATTTTGATAGGAAGACAACTCCTTCTATAGTGCGCACAAAGCATTTGTAGTTGCAGTTTTGGCAGTTTCACTATTTTCGGGTTACTGGTTATCTTGGAGAGTACGCCACACTTGGAGAAACTCTTGCTTGGTTATTCTTGGTCATATTATTGAGGAGCTATGTCTTAGTGATGTTAGCCTTGGGGAGGATCTTCTCTATATGGTATTTTGGTTATTGATGGTGATGTACTGGTAATATCTTGGACTTAATTCTTATAGAGAAAGGTTGCTAGGTTTTCTCCCAAGTTTGGGTTTCCCAGGATAAGCTATTGTGTTCTTGTGTTGTCTTCTTGTGTCTATTGTGCATGGTTAATATTTCTAGATCTTGTTATTTTTGCTGCATTGTTATAGTTGATATTTTCAGTGTATATTTATTCTATGATAATTGTTGTATGAAAATGAATCTTGTTATTAATCATAAGGAAATAACTATCAGATTTGAGATTCATGTAAACACCAACATGGTTTCAGAGCTAGTTGAAATATTGCCTCTACACAGTTTCAATTTGTTGCTGCATAGATCTGGACTTGTCAAGATCGTTGAGTAATTTATTGGAGGACGCTGAGATTAATTTTTCCATATATCAACACACCCTAGCCTATTACACCTCTTGGTGGTATCAGATTACTACTTGGTGAAAGTTGAAATTTCTCACTACAGTTGCCAGTTGCAAGTTACAGTTGCAGTTTCCAATTACAATTGCAGTTACAGTTGTAGTCGCCAGTCGTCAGTTGCAGTTGCAGTTGCAGTTTCCAGTTGCCAGTTGCACAAACCTTGAGATTAGAAGACACGCTGGATGGTGCTGCAAATTTCAGAGGTACACACTTGTATATAAATTATATCATGAGGGTGTTTGCAGGAGATGTACACTTGGAAAAGGGACCTTTGTCCAAGTAGTAACAATAAACCCGAAGGGATCTTAGATCTAGTGTATTCATAGGAATATCACACCCTCCCTAGCAATTAAGACTCCAGGTTTGCATATCAGGTTTGATATTTTTATATTGCTGCATCTTAAATAAATATTGTAACCGAGATAACAATTTTTAGAGTTCTATTACTGCTAAGTACTTTTTGCTATCAAATGTTTAGTGCACTTGAATATTGTTAGTACAATAATCATTATGTAAAATCTCACTTTTTAGTACTAATGATGCACTTATTTACAAGATGAAATTGATCTCTTCTCGTACATACTCTTGGTTGTTGTCTTTATCTCGGGCATGTTATTATGGAGGTCACAACACTATAAAAGTGTCACTCTTGTCTTTTTTTCTTGTTTTGTTCCGGGCAAGTTACCATAAAGGAATGATTGGAAACAACATTAGAAAAGTGATGTTCCTGTTTCCCATTTTTTTATACTTGTTCCTATTTCCTTATCATAAGAATACTGTTCTTGTCTGCTATTTTTGTTATTGTGCTTGTTTCGGGCAAATCATAGGTGATATCTCTGAGAGGGAGCTATAGTGATGGTTGTAGGAGACAACATATTAGATGGTCTCTAGTTTGAGACACGGAGAAGACTATCTAGACATAGATTTGTGTACATGACCGTATACATCCATGTACCAAAGGTGAAGAAGACGAAGTTAGAACCTTTTGCAAAAAGGGATATTTTTGTGGGATACAGAGTGTTCCACATGGATATTGACAATGAGAAGAAGATGGCTCCACCAGTGGTGAGGCATGTGCCCCCACCAAGTACCAGCTCAAAAGGAGCTAGAGTTTAGAGGGAATCAGCCCTCAGGATCAAGTAGGGAGGATAAACCTCTCAGGAAAATTCATTGGAGATCATATTTCAGAAGATGCAGAGGGAGAAGATGGATCCATAGATTATACATACTTAGAGGGAGTCATGTTTCATAGGGAGCATGGTACTCTAGGATCGATGGATTTACACCCTTTCAGTTGGTATACGAGATAAAAGCGGTATTACCGATCTAATGTGAGATCCCTTCGTTGAAACTTACCATAGAACTCCTACCTCACACTTCTGCTGAAGAGGAATGATTCTTATATCTAATCAATTTGGACGAAACCCATCGCAGTGCTACTCTCATCAACGAGACATATCAAAAATGCATGAAAAATCAATATGATAAGTCCATCCAACCTCGCAATTTCGCAAAAGGAGATCTAGTCCTAGTCTATGATCAAGACCATGACAAACTGAGGGCAGGAAAGTTAGAACCCATGTGGCACGGGCCATACATCATAAAATGCGTGTTACACAGAGGCGCCTATGAGTTAGTAGACTATGATGGGATATCTCTTGGTGATCCACGAAATGGGATTTACCTCAAGAAACACTATGCATAGAATATTTCGCATGTGTGCTTTGTACATTATTTTACTATATACTTTTGGCTTGGTGTGTCTTTTCTTTTGCATGCACGAGTTTTGTCTCAGCTGCTTATACTTTGCTTTGTGATTGAATGTGCAGATGACATCATCCTTTCCCATCTATTTCGGGTTTGTGGATGGTGCTAGTCGACATATGTAGAACATTGCTTTTGTAGCTTGGCTCATCTACCACTCTGGCGAGTTAGTGATTTCAGGAGTAATTTTCTTCGGATCTGCAACCAATAACCTTGTAGAGTATCATGTCGTCATCGAACTCTTAACTAAAGCCTCCTTTCTAGGTATATCTCAATTGATTATTAACCTCGATTCTCAACTCGTGGTCCATTAACTTAATCGTGAGTATGTCGTTCACAATTCAACTTTACTACATCTCCATCTGAGGGTTTTTCGTCTCGAAAGAGCTTTTGAATTTCTTGATTAAAGACACATATCGAGAGAACTCAATAAAATCATGGATTCGTTAGCGAATTACATGTTGGATAAACATTTGAAACATAAATCATATGTATAAAAACATCACATAAAACACAAAAATACAACATAGGTAGCTGCAAAACTCGTTTATATATATATATATATATATATATATATATATATATATATATATATATATATAAGCATGATAGAATTTTTTTTTGTCAAATACATCATACAAAATTACATTTTTCCTTCATTCCCATAGAATCATTATAAATACTACAAAATGTCGGAGGACTCTACTCATCCTCACGTATCACGTTGTGCTCTGCATAGCACACTACCACTCGTGCCACCTGTCATAGCAAACGACTGAGGCTTTCAGAAACCCCAACTGTATGTCGTTGAAAGTGTAGTGGAAAATCTCTCCTCCTCAAGGGAGGTACACCCATCGTCAAACCCCGAAGGTTCCTCTCCACCTCTTGGAGCCCTCCTGCTACGATGCCATGCTCGACTATCGCCTGTGCATCTCTGCGACGCCCCAATGTTGGCATGTCCACTGGACGTGACACACCTCTATCTGCATGATGAAAACAAGGTGGTTTAGATCCCTCATTGTACAACCAAAAACATATAAAAAATCAAAACAAAAATATTGTTACAAGGTTATGATCTTTCGTACTTGATGCGTCCCACTGTATGCCCTTGGGAAGTACCAAGTCTGCACTGCCTCTGAAATCTACCCCAGCATAGGGGAAGTCCTCAATCACCACTAGCTGCCTCCTCCACCATGCGAAGAAGTCGGAAGTGAATGTAAAAGTTGAGGGATCATTCCCCAACACGGGGGAGAGACTGGTCCACCTCTCCATGTGAGGTTGAGTCACAAGACGTTCTATCATTGCAACTTGTGGTTGCATTTGGGGAATCTACTCTAGAAAAAATGAAACTAAGAAATAACCATATCCGAACTTTTTTTACCTGCTAGTCCTGCATTTGGATATCTTCTCTTTGACATTCCTCAGGAACCCTGCACTCCAGTTGAATAGTATTGGTTCTAAACACTGAATGGCATAATAAATTTGGGATTTATAAGCTAGATGGGAACTAGTTCTCCCCGCCAACTTGGTGATAGAGAATAGGACATATCAAAGTGATAGATATCTCACATATTGTATAACGATCCTTACTCCCACCAACCATGACCCTGGTATACAGTATTCGACAACATATGCCTTGGTCGGTCTCAAAGTAGCCCTGTGTGCGGACAAAAGTATGGGCGCCCCTCTCCTCGAGAGCCCCATAAAAAATTATATATCGTCCATCTCAATATCAAGCATATGCGACCCTATTAAGAATGCTTTCTCATCGTGGTCCCATAGACCAATAAAGTATTTAATCAATAACACTTCTTTTCTCATGTTCTGAAGTTTGAAATACTTGAGCAAGCCATGATTGTGCATGGCCGTCCTCACTTGAGCATCTTGAAGAGTGGCGATGTCATCAAACTTGTGCTCATTTTTTTTCCACTCAATAATGGTTGGCTATGGATGAAACCTACAAATACATCAATTAATCATTATTAGCTAAACCCTCAATAAATTTTTTTGCCTCTTTTTATCCTAGAAATAAAAAAAAAATTGATTTATACACCTAGCGCTCCCTAAAAGAAGAAAATAGGGCGCTAGTGCGCCCTCAACGGACACACCAGGGCGTTTAAATGACGATTGACACTCCCCTTGATTCCTTGAGGGAGCATTGATCCAATTCAACGCTCTAGGGATTCCCAAAGAGCTCAGAACACCTAAAATAAATGATGAAATGTAATAAAAAGGCATTAAAAAGAATGAGGAGGAGGAGACAACCAACCTGGTCTAGACGGTTATGAAAACGGTCACCCACAACCCCCACAATCAACACTTGAAAATCGTTCCAAAAGAGGTAAAAACTTAAATACTCTAGGATAATGGTAAAAACCAATTGTAAAAATGAATTTCTGACCTAGTTTGATATTTGATATATCTAATTTGGTCATTTCTCTTTATTATAAAGTCTATTTTGGGGGTTTTTTATTATTTTTTTCGAGAAATGACTAATATCTTGTGCCCATAACAACTTGATTTTACAGGAATTCGAGCAGAGTTTTTTTGATGAACTTGTAACACCAATGAGCTTAGTCTTTGTTCTTTCTCATGCTCACAAATACATGAGCATGTAACTGAGTATACTTTTATTACTTTTTCAGACTTGTAAAGGTTATACAAATAAGGAACCCCCTGGAGTCTCCATTAAGCTCTTTTCAGACTCTCAAAACATGAAAAGATTTTTGAGTGATCTTTCTTCCTTTCACACTCGTTAAAAGGTTCGAAATGGCGTCTTCCGAGTAACCGTTTATCATTTTTTTGGACCTCAGAGACTAAAATTACAAAAAAGGACAACCCCAGACTTGCCTTTAAGTTCTTTTCAGATTCTTTAAATTTGAAAAACCATCGAATTTTCCTTCTCTAGACTCACTAAACTACACATTTAAGGGTCCATATGGCGACGAACCCTTACTTCTTCTAGTTTGTTAAACAAAGGAAGAGGAAATTACCAAAGGTAAGTTATATTAATCATGTGTTATCCTCCTCGAGCCCATTAAATTAAAAAGAGGTACTCATCTATCTATATGGGGGAAAAATTGAAGGAAGTGGGTCAAGTTTCTTGAAAACTTTTGTAAACAGCTCTTACAGTCTCCCTTGAACACGACACTTGGAAAATATTCTAAACCTCTGCACTGAACCAATCCTATGAGTCTGTCCACTCCTTTGAACCATCCAAAGAATGCCTCAACACTCGCTGCATTATGTTTTGGTCCACTCTGTGTTTATTCTTCCAAGTCTCATGTCGTGCCTTAGTGTTCAAGGGAATTTTATGCCTCGAGAGTCAACCATCTACGAAATTACCAATTTCTATTCCTGTGTCAGTCTATGTTCATCTACTATATCTTATCACTTTCCTGTGTCAGTTTCGTGTTGATGATAGGGGATACATCAAGGCCCTCCTTCGACGAGTCTTTTCATGTCGAATTCAACAAATCATCTGAGAATTAGACTTATAAACCAGTCAATACCTTGGGACCTGAATGCCTCAATGACCTGCCTCCTCACTTCCGACAATAGGTTTACATCATTGACCTATGATCAGATGATTCCATGAATGTTCCACCTCAACTTATTTATTCACATTCGCTGGATTGTACTAGGGTACCTTGGGAGTCATTGACATCATTGTTGAAATCCCTCACACTTGTTAACGATTTACCTTAATGACCAGTAATCAAGTGGTTTCTACCATGTTCGACATAAAAACATCTATTCACATGGCTAGATTCATACCATATCAGGATTGGGACGAAGACCCTGGGTTGATAATTCATTTTGATATATGGTTTGCCCAGGGTGTGAAGGAAGTCATTTGAGCATGCTAATACTTATGTTGTCACATAGATCCACGTTGTATTGGTCTGTGGCTATGTTTTATCATCTTGTAGCTCCATTGTGTATTTTTCGTGACTACGATCAATTCATGTCATAGAAGTATGGATCCACATTGTATCTCTGGTGTCCATACCCTTAGTTAATATCATCATGGATCCGCAGTGTATTTATTGGAAGCCATATTTTGATTCATTTATAGTCTGAGCATAGGTATGCATGCCTCAGGAATGGAACACATATTAACATTGTTTGATGGTTGTCTGCAAGAATGGAACACATATTAACATTGTTTGATGGTTGTCTGCAACTTCTACGAGGTTCCCCAACTCCATACCCTTGCATCAAAGAATCTACCAAGTGTTTCAGCCATCAAATTTCATTTTCTGACTTCACACTTTGGGGGGAAATCTGTTACACATCAAAATTACTCACTTCAATAATGTCACATTCTCATTGTCATAAGTGTCGTAAGTGTCGCAAGTGTCGTAGGTGTCTCATTTTCATCACATAAGTGTTGCATTGTGAACGACACCTTGGAAACACTTGATACAACCCATAAAACATGTTGGAAGAAGAAGCCCCATCATTTGACAGTCAGAACAAAGTGTTTTTCTATGGGAATTAGTCATCTCGACAACTTTTGGAAGATCAACACTCCCCTGCTCATATGTATGGAGCGCTAGCGCTCTTTGTCTATCTAGAAGAGAGCATTGTAGTGCTTTGTTTCTCATTGTAAGGGAGCGCCGAATTGGTTCAGAAAATCTTGGAAGAAATCCCCTTTTTCTCTAAGGACAGTTATGGATGGATCGATTTGGTTTAGCTTGAATATAACCCTGAGGTTGCATCTAAGGGAGATATGACAACTGATGGAGTCATATACTCAACTAATCCCAAATATAAACAAGGTGGTTGAGCCTCTCAAATCGTATAAATGGAGGAATTATCATGGTGAACAAGGAGGAAAAATAATCAACAAAGCATTGTTATTTTGATCATGGATCTTTCGAGCAAGGGGTTGGAAGAGGAGGACTTGGAGACGTTGTTGCGACATCGTCTGAAGATTGTAAGTGTCTCTTTAAATTTCTCATTAATATAAATTTCCTATTTCCTTCTAGCATGTGTTACATGTACTTGTCTATGTTTTTTTTAATCCTTCATAGACAGATCGATTTTGTATTATCCATTAGAGTAGGAGATATTCATTTGTCTCTTGTCATCCATTGGAGGTACTATACGGAACTTGTGGATTGGAGCAACATGGACAAAATTTGAAAGTGAGGTACATCATACTATCCCTCCTTCTCTCTTTTTCGATAGGCATAATTAATCTATAGGAATGGTAGTGTCCAAAGGTAGTTTTTTGTCTTGGTAGAGGGGTATGTACTCCAAAGGAAAATTCACATGTCCGCACATGAATTATTCCTTAAAATATGTGACACGTTATTTGGAACTTGTAGTGATAGTACATGCATTGAGAATCTAGAAGCACTATCTTGTGAGAAGAAAGTTTGAATTAAGGATAGATCATCATGGATTACAACATACTTTTACTCATAGTAACTTGAACTCTAGATATATAAGATGGTTAGAGTTATTAAGTGAATACAACTTTGAGATAACATACATTAAGGGATCAATAAATAGATTTTTGAATGTTTTAAGTCATAGACTGCATATTTCCCAGCTATACCATTAAAGAAAAATTTGAGAGAAAATATTTTAAAATTATAGTTAGAAGATGAATGGTATAAGAAGTTAAATTAGATATTGAAAATGAAGTAATTCGATTTCCAAAGTTTGAAGGATACACTTTAGACGAGGATGGTTTATTACGATTTTATGGAAGAATATATGTACCACCAAGTGAAGAAATAAATAATATGATCTTAAGGGAAGCTCATAGAGAAGTATACATGGTTCATCCAAGAGTAAAAAAGATGAATGTAGATTTGAAACCATTATTCTTCTAGAAAGGAATGTAGAGAGACATAGTGTATTTTGTAGTGAGATGTCTAGAATGTCAACAAGTAAATGTTGAACATGGACATCCAAAATGTTTATTACAACCATATGTGATACCAGAATCAAAATGGAAGGTGATTTTGATGGATTTAATAGTTGGATTACCGATGACGTCACAGAGACATGAATATATATTTGTTGTAGTAGACACTCTGACAAAAAGTGCACACTTTATTCCAATTAGGTCTACATATCAAGATCCAAATATTGTGGGGGTATTTATTAATGGAATAATAAGGTTACATGGTGTTTCAAAAAATATAATTTTGGATAGAGGAGAAGTGTTTACAAGAAGGTACTAGATGATTTTTTAGGATGCATTGGGAACACAACTAATTTTCAGTACATCATATCACCTAGATATCGACGGTCAAACAAAAAAACCTCATCAAATTTTGGAAGACATGTTAAGAATGTATGTTAAGGATCAACAAAATTGTTGGGAGGAATTTCTGCCACTGGCTGGATTTTCTTATAATTTTTTTTATCGAAGTTATATAAAGATGACACCATTTGATTTCCTGTATGGGATATCGTGTATAATACCTAATAGTTGGGATAGACTAGATGATAGAATGATGGTGGGACCAAAAGTAATTCAAGAAATGGAGGAGCAGATGAAAACAATTAAAGGAATATTAAAAGAAGCACAAGATAGATGGAAACATTATGCGGATGCACATATGATTGATTGAGGTTACGAGATCTAGGATAATGTATTTTTACAGGTGAGGCCACAAAAGAGTTCGATTAATTTTGGGAAGGGAGGAAAATTATCAGCACAATATGTTGGAACTTTTGATATTTTAGAAAAAAAGGGACTTGTTGCATATCGTCTTGCCTTACCTGCATCTTTAGAACACATACATGATGTTTTCCATGTTTTATTTTTACGTCATTGTATGTCTGATCCTTCACATGTTATTGATCTAATATATTTGCATATGCCATACGAGGGGGCATTGATGGCCAAACTGATCCACATTTTGGATTGACGCACTTGACAACTTCAATGTTGTTTGGTAGATCAGGTAAAGTTCAAATGTAATAGCTATAGTCCGAATTCTTCTACTTGGGAGAACACAACTAAGATGTATTGACAATTTCCTTATATTTTTTGAAACTTCGTGACAAAGTTTATTTTATGAGGGGGTGTATGTAGTTCCCTGTTTGATCCAACTACTATGACAAACCAAACTTATTATTTGAGGTAATTAGTTCCCAAATGACTCAGTTATGGACTCTTATTATAATGATGAATCTTAATTTAAAATTACAAATTAGTAAATTTGAGAATGATGAATCTGTGAAATTAAATTCATGTGATGCTTAGATAAATATTTTGTGCAATGATCTGATGAAATGAATGATAATGATTAATTCTCTTGATGATTTTAAATGATACTTTGACATATTAACTACAAATATTACTAATAGTTTTCCTAGTGTGTCTGGGAACTATAAGGGTGCATTGACACATAACATTGTTGAAAATAATTTGGGACTCCAGATTGAGTCAGAAAATAGTAGTTATTTGATGATTTTAAATGAGACTTTGACATATTAACTACAAATATTACTAATAGTTTTCCTAGTGTGTCTGGGAACTATAAGGGTGCATTGACACAGAACATTGTTGAAAATAATTTGGGACTCCAGATTGAGTTAGAAAATAGTAGTTATTTGATGATTTTAAATGAGACTTTGACATATTAACTTCAAATATTACTAATAGTTTTCCTAGTGTGTCTGGGAACTATAAGGGTGCATTGACAAAAAACATTGTTGAAAATAATTTGGGACTTCAGATTGAGTTAGAAAATAGTAATTGTTTGATGATTATTTTTTGTGTAATTGACGTGAATGATGAAAGTACTAACGAAATCATGCAATGAATGCAATCACGAAGATTATTCTTGTTGATTTGATGCACACATGGGTAATGTGGATGTATAAAGTTATACCAGGTACTATCAGGAGAGGTGGAGCAATGTTCATGCTTCCATCTACTATCACTCCTTCCATGGCCAGAGTTGAAAAGTGTGGAACACTTTTACTTGATGGTTTCACGTTGTTGTGAGGGTAGGCCACATATCCGATCACTCATGAGGATCAACTGTGGGGCACACAATAAGGTGAAAGATTTATTTCTCAGTGTCCATTAATCTCTCAATAAGGGAAACAATGTGAGTTAACAATGTCTCTACTATTGCGCCAATTCCCCATGATCAAGGTTAGATACTTGAAAGGCATGATGCACATAGCACCCTTGTATCGTTATTAAAAATGATTTAAAAATGAATTTAAAAATATAATGTACAAAGAGAATCATTATTATGCATTTCATGTAGGGGTAAACAATAATTAAGTTTAATTTTAGTTGAGAAAAGATAAATAAAATTAATAACCTAAAATAACATTTCTAACTATTATTATTCATTTGTAATAAAGTTAAATTGAAAAAACATAATAATAAGAAACCATATGTTATAAAGCTGTCCATATTATTATTTTAAAGCTGTCCTATGTAAGAAGTCGACATAGAGTTCTGATGAAGTTGATGCAAAATAATTGGTAGTCGAACAAATTCATCGACATCAACCAACCAATCGCACCAGCTAATGCCTTAATGCATATGACTTGCACTAGTTCAGAGCCATGCATCGCACCAACTAGGCCGACTTCGACTTATCACCATTGCTTATGCATTGGATATTGTGGTTATGGATGCACTTTTTAAGGTATGATAACCAAAACTATCGTGTCTTTGACTCGGTCTCGACTCTCTGAAGTTTCCTTTATAATAATGTTTTATTTACATTCATCCATTCTCATCTCATGTCTCTCACAACGTTTTATTTTCACAAGGGATTGATCATTTTGAAATATTTTTATATAAATTATTCCATGAATTTCAGATTGTAATTGAATGTCTCTTCACCTTAACTATATCTAAGAGTTGTAAAATGGATGGAATCAACTTAGTGAGTTAGTGTTGTGTAGGTAGTTTTTTGCTAGCTCAAAGCTTTCTTTTAATGGTTTTAATTAACACTGGTTATTGTTATTTAATGCTATGTGTTATGTGCAGCATTAATATGATTTTAATCTCAACTAGATTCTCATATTTCATATGTGTAACATATTATTACACATAATTGGATAATAATTAATCTACACTTCACAAGTAACTAAGTTGGTTACATGATGGTGGGTAAAATTATTTGTTTTCTGGTTTATATTTTTTTTAAAATAAATTTTAATATTATATGTAAAGCCCCAATGCATATATTATATGTAAAGCACAAATGAATATTGTAATCGTGTGCACTAATCATGTGCACTACCATATTTTGAAATGATATATAAAATCGTACGTTATGTGGTTTAAAACAACAATGCTTTTTCATAATATTTAGTACCAGTGCTTCAATGTAACCAATAGGCATCAATGTGTATAACTCATAAAAATGCATTGTTTTCTATATTATGGCATGTACAATTTAGTGAGTTCAAAATAATATAGTTTACCAATATGTATACATTTTAATTAATTGATTTTTTTTATACAAATTTTCAATTAATTATCTTAAAATCAAATCTTTTTTATAATAATATTGATTTTAATATTTTTGTTATTGAGTTTTGATACAAATATTGCATTAATGCATTATCCAAATAATTACATCTTTGTTATTTGTAACAATGTAAATCATCCATATATTAATTAATGAACAACACAACATTTTACAACATTCGACAATGCAATAAAATAAGAAACTCATTTTATTATATATGAATAAGAGACTAATCATCATACAAAATGTGATAGTGTAAAGGTCCACAATAATCAAAATGCAACCAATATGTAATTGTTACACTTATTGGTAACACATCGTCATGAAATTGGGACAATATGTTGAGTACATTAAACAAAATCTGTGATTTTCACAAACAAATATTCCAAAACATACAAGTTGATGTAACATTCAATTATATTGATTGCCATTCACCACTTGAATTGTGGTCATTGCTCGAGCTACATGCATGCCTCATTTATTCATCACTTGTAGGTGATATTGTACTTTGGTTATTTAACCTAAAGTTTTGTTGATCAACTTGTTTCTTTTTGTTTCAAATCTTTGTTTTCCATCTACAGACATAGAAATAAAGTATAATAAGTATATATATATAGTAGAATATACATGATTATGTTAAAAAATTAAATGTACCATAGCAGTGGGTGCTTCATAAACAATACACATTCTTTTGAATCCATGTTGCATGTCGTCTCTCAAACTCTCTTTTGTTGGTTGCACTCCATATTTTGTTTCTTGCATGTTTAATATGTTATGACAAAGCACAATTGCTATAATTAATATAAATGTTTCTTGTTGTTCCATTAATTATAAAACAAGGGAAGTTAAACAACATAGCTACTTACAAATTGTTCAATTTAAACCTTGATACTTCAACATATACTCACAACCCATGCTTATCCCAATGTCTATCAATTCATTGGTTGGCTCTTCTTTGTATGTTAGCACTTATTAAAAGACATCTATGGATATGTGTAAATTAATTATTTAAATATAAAAATCACAACAAACATGAAATCTTAAGTAAGGCCAAAATAAATAAATATTCACAAACATTGTGATCAACCATTTAATTCCTCGTCATCTTGTCTTATATGTTGAATGGGTTGAATCCCTCTCTTTGCAACATTTCCATAAATATTTTATGCTCTTTTGCACTCATATTGTGAACAATATTATTAAGTTTCTTCAATTTTGTGCTTTGCATGACATGCCTTAACCAATACACATTATTAATGAAAACCTACAGATAATTCAAATATATTCATTTTTTAATAAAACTTAAAGAAATTGCCTTGTTCTCTTGTTGGGATGAGATACCATTGCACTCGCTACAAGAATTGTTTTTCCTTGAACTTTTATTGGCTATTTCTATAAAAAGAAAGGCCATGAATTATCAGATATAACGATTTTTTTTACAAAACAAGATTTTGGTGTGTATAATAAAATATGATACATCGATGCGTTAATAATATATGTACGCATCAATATATGATAACTGTGCTCTTATGAAATAAAAAGTGTTTTTTTAACAAATTGTTGTATTCACATGATGCTTTATAAATTAATAGAATCACTGGTGCTTAATTATTGTTTATTATGCACCACCAAACCCGTGAAAAATTTTAAAACACGACGCTTTTGATATTAAAAATACTTTTATTTTTAAGCAAAAGAGAGCTAGGATTTGATAGTCGAGGCGAGCTAGGGTTTGACAGTCATGGCCACAACAAAGAGCAACATGAGCACCAAAGGGAGGGATAAGGGGACCCCCTCATACAAACAGGTAGTGGTGGACAAAGGGAAAGGGCCAAGAGGTGTAGTGTTCAAGGCACCAGCAACAGGAACCTCGGGATCAGACCCGAGGAAACGACAAGAAAGAAACTAGGAAAAAAACGAGAGCATGGGAGAAGAAGTCAAGGAAACTCAGAGTGAGGCGCAAGAGACCACAAAGGCCAACAAGACAGAAGGGCACAACCCGTGCAATCCCAAAACAACAATGATACCCAAGGTGATACTGGAGGACCCACAAACACAACTCTACAGGGACCAGATGAAGATGCATGCGCTCATATGCACGTTCATGGGGTTATGGTCCACAGAGAGAACTCTACGCTACTGGATCAAATATCACTGGAAGCCAAATGGATAAGTTGAGCTCCACCTAGGCTCGAAAGATTTCTTCACAATAGTCTTCATGAATTTGGAGGACACAGATAGAGTCTTCGAGGGAGGTCCATACTTCCACGCCTCAGCTGGACTATACATGCAACCCTGGAAAGAAAAATTCTCCCCGAAAAAAGAGACGTTCAAAAAGGTACCAGTCTGGCTGAGATTCTATTCATTACCCTTAGACTACTGGTTGCCTTCCATTTTTTAAGCAATAGGAAACAAACTGGGGAAATATGTGAAGACCTCAGAAGCCACCCTAAAAGGAAGATACACATCATACGCAAGAATCTGCATAGAGATGGACGTTTTTGGAGCACTCCCAGAAGCCATAAGTCTGGAATTCAAGGACGAGGAATGGATCCAAAACATAGATTACAAACATATCCCCTTTCAATGCAGAAGATGCCACAACCATGACCACCTGATCAGAGAATGCCCTCCTAATAAAAAGTAGGAAGCGACAAACCCTAAAACACAACAGGATGAGGAAGGGTTTATAACACCGAACCCCAGAAACAGAGCAAATAAATAGCAGAATAAAACCTCAACATGAAATAACCATGAGACTTGGAAAAAATTGGATGGAAGGGACCAAACAAATAAAGTGGCATAAGATGAAAATGACTCGGTAAAAGCTCAAGAGGTCAAATAACAAGCAACAAAAGAGCCTACCAACCAGCCAAGTAACAAGACGACACAAGAGAGTTGCGCAACCTCGATGGACGGAGAAATAAAAGATGACAACACTGCCATGCAAGATGTAGAGGGAGATGCGGATATGACCCCGAATGAAGTAGGCATAGAAGACCCTGATCTGAGGGACTTGGTGGAAAGAGAAGGGATAGACCTTCCAAACATATTAGAGCAATGGAAAAGGCAGGGAGTCGACAACGTACCAATAGAACAACTTGACCGCATCCAGTACATGTTTCTCCTAGGGGAGGAAGCCAAAGCCAGAGGACAAAAACACACACACGGGGAGATAGGACACCTAGGAGTCAAAGCTGGCGAGGGAAAACCACAACTATCAACCAAGCAGACGAGGAGGAAAAAAGGTAGGAAATCAAACAGTGTAGCCCTACAGGAGCTGGGAGCGCTGCTGATAAATTCGGGTAAGATCAAGAAACTCTTTCCCAACTCCCCCCCACATGTTTAAATGAAGGTCATAACTTGGAATATAAGAGGCCTAAACAGCCCAAGAAAGCAAAGAATCCTTAGGACAAAACTAAAGAAGGAACAACCGGATCTCTGTTTCATTCAAGAAACAAAATGCACTACAGAAAGAGTGGAGGCAATCAGTAAACAACATTGGCGCAAGTACAAGATGGTAGACATCGAAGACCACCTAATGGCAGGCGACATTCTCACTTTGTGGAACCCACAAATTCTTAATCTAATAGAAGCCGAAGCAACCAGGCACACCCTAATGGCATGCATGCAAATCATTGGAAACACAGAGGAGATTCTCTACACTAATGTGTATGGGCCCTAAGGGTCAGAGGAAAAGAGAGGAATGATCCGAGACCTAGAAGATATAAAATACTGATCCACTAACCTCCATTGGATCCTAGCAGGGGACTTCAACATCATCACCTCACTTGCAGAGAAGAAAGGAGGTACAAGAATATTGGATCAGGATGCAGATCAATTCTCAAAGTTCACAGACACAGCAGAGATGGTAGATCTTAAAACCAAGAATGGCCAGTTAACTTGGAACAATAAACGGATGAACCCGTTTCAAGTAGCAACAAGACTCGATATATTCCTTATATCAGAGTCAATCATTATGCAAGGGCTAACTTTAGATTGCAACATCCTTCCTTGGAGGGGATCTGATCATTGGCTAGTGCAACTGGAAGCAGTTTTCCAAACAACACCAAAGAACATACCCTTCAGATTTGAGAAATTCTGAATTGAACACCCAACTTTCAAGGAAAGAATCAAACAATGTTGGCGGGAGGAGCAACCGGAGAAAGGGACCAGGATGTTCCAACTTTACAAGAAACTTAAGTACATAAAAAAAAAGCTCAAAGAGTGGAACATGGACACCTTTGGGAATATAAACCAAGAGAAAAACAACTTAGAAGGAAAAATGAAAAAACTCCAAGAAACCTGCATGTCCGAAGGCTATACGGAGGACCGGAAAAAGGAAGATATCTAGATGGCCCAAGATTGGGAGGTGCGATGCCAGCAGGAAGAAACACTCTGGTGTCAAAAGTCCTGTAT
>JASDQU010102041.1:148904-175983 GCA_032191745.1 Picea mariana
TCCATTGCGTTGAGTGCCCAGGGAAGAGGGGAAAACATTTTTTGAATATTAATTTTGGTGAGCTGCATTCCTTGTTGGAGAAGTTGCGTTGCTTGGTTTATGGAAGACTGTCACAAACTTGTTGCTAGCGGGGTTGAATCTATTCCACCAACTTGTTGTCTCCGGGTTTGACGGGGCTTGGTGTAGGCACCATTGTAGGTGAAGAAACAATATCTTCTTTCTCTTCGACAATCTGTTTTTGCTAGATAGAAGGTGTTGAGGCTACAGTGGTTGTAGTGGTATTCTGTGCATCCTTTGAAAAATTTGTGAAGAGGATGAATTTTGCAGTATGAGAGATTACCTTGCGACATTGTTTTGGTGGAACAATAGTCAGAACTACCTCTGCTATCCTATAGCGCTGACCTCCCAGAGTAATAATGACACCACGGGGTCTTGACTCATAGACAACATGAAGTTTTCACATATATGGTTGGCCCAAAACAACATCACGGACATTAAGAGGGGCAACATCACACTCTACCTCATCCTTGAAGGGCTGGATGCCATAGGACATACGACACTGCTGGCTGACACAAAGATCTCGTCCCTGGTGAAGCCACTCAATGTTGTATGGCTGCGAGTGTGGTTTTTTTGACAACCCCAACTATTTGATGATATTAGCTGAGATGAGGTTTTTCTGGCTGCCGTTATCAATGATGAAATGCAATGGGGTCCCCTTCACACACATCTGTGAATGGAAAATGCGCTCTCCCTCTTCAGGGTCTATTGGTTCTTCTGGTTGAAGTGTTGTGGTCACGACAATAGCAATGGGGTTTGCGTCGATGATCTGTTTGTTTTCAATATTTTCTGGATTGGATTCCGAATCAAGGTTCGGCTCCATGTCTTTGACCTCGACCACCAATCACTGTTTTGAGCGAAATTCATCGGTGCTGTGCCAAGGGATTTTGTGGAAGTCACACCACTTCCCAGTGTCATTCTTCATTTTTCCTTTACCCTTCTTGTCCCGTGTCTTGCACTAGTTGTCTAGAGGTTGTTGGTTATGGCCGTCTTTACCATACTTTGGTGGTTGTAGATTTGCAGACCCAAATTCCCATTTGTTTTGGTGCCTAAATTTTTGCTCAATTTTGACAACATATCGATAGGCATCTCCCAATGATGAGATGTTTAGGAAATCCATTTTGGTTTGGATGTACGTATGTAAAGCCCCACAGTATTTCAAAACCAGATGCCGCTTGGAGTATTTGATATCCAACTTGGTGCAGAAAGTATGGAAAGTATTTGTGAACTCTGACACCGTTTGGATCTGCTTTTGCCGCAGTGTGGTCCATCTAATGTTCTGGTCTTCATAGTTATCAACAGGGTAGTACTGTTCTTTGATCACATCCACAAAAAAATCCCAAGTGGGCTCGACCCCATATATTCTAGATTCCTCCGTGGAACTTTGCTCCTAGTAAGTTTCCCACCAATGTTTGACACGGGGGAGAGCCTTGAGTAGTGCGAAGGTGATATTTTCCCTGTCAGAAAAATTGTGAACAGAGAAATAACCTTCTAATAGATTTGCCATTTTTCTAGGGCATCCGCATCTATTTGATCTTCAAATATGGGAATATCAAAATTAACTTGTACCTTGAAGGGATAGGTTTCTCCAAAATGGCCGTTTGATGCAGATGCACCTGTTTCTATCGACGCGCGTTGAAGGATGTGTGCAAAATTCTCCATCATTTCGTCCCTCTGTCGCACGAGAGCTTGCTCAAGCAACAAGTCAATAGAATATTTTTCTCCGTTGTTTTTCTTTTCTACCACATCGAGGGTTTCTTGGGCGTGTGAGAGTGATTGTCCTCAAGAGAGACACGATTGATACCCAACTGGCTATACTCGGACCTCGTTGGGGACATGCACTGAAAAACGATCAAGAGCAACCTGCTCTGATACCACTGATCCAGATTATTTTCGGAACGAAATGAAAGAAAAGATATTCCAATGAAATACTCATGAAAATTGCCAGAAACAGAGAAATACAACAATACTTGATTTCTATTAATGAAATAATTGTAAAGAGACTGTAAAAATACAGAGTGCAAGATTTGCTAGAATGGTGGTAACTTTATCTCTGAGAAGAGATGCGATGGCTATGTTCATTCACAAGAAGATCATTACAATGAGGTTCTGAAGGCCTTTTTATGATAAAAATGAATGCCAAAACCCTGGACATCCAAAAACCTAACCTTGGGAGATGAAACGCCAAAAGTCATGTGGGTCTCGTTTGGGTAAGTTAGTACATTAACTTTTTGGGGTCGTAACTTTTGCATACGATCTCCGTTTTAGGCGCGTGAAAGCCCATTGGGAAGGTCTTTTCGAGAAATATGCATTATGCCGTCAAACTCTGACTCTGTCTACAGTTTGATTGTTGCATGCCCAAAAAACACTGTTTAGGGCCCCAAAACGGCCCTGGAAGTACAAAAAGATGTGCTGGCATGAAAACTTCCAAAATAAGTCAGTGGGATTAGGTGGACGGCCACCAGTCTCCACCTGGAAGATGTGTAGGGCTTCAGACAGCCCCAGAAGTGTAGAACCCACAATTACGAAGAAGTACAGAAGAACATGCTGAACTAAAAACTGACAAGAGGAGCTAGTTGGAATAGGTGGGTGGCCACGAATATCCACCTGGATCAAGCAAGATCCATTCGAAGGGAAAGACTCTCCTGCCCCAAAATGCAGTCCTACCAAATGTTGATCAAATTACCATTGCTTGGAACCTAGTTTTGAAAACCACTAATGATTGGGAGAGTCGCCATGAGCAAGTTAAAAATCAAAGAACCTCTAGCCACTCTTGGTGGCCTTTCCAAGCATATCTTCTTGGATCACGAGAAGTACTTCTAGATGACATGTTTCCACCACATTAGTCTCCCTGTAGTAAGCGCCTCCATTACAATTTTTCTCCCACGACGATGTTCATATATTTCGGATCTATGATACCTAGCCCTCCTCTGTCTTTGGGGTTTCTTACTTGCTTCCAATTTATCAAATGATTTTTTTTTTTTCGTTTGACTTACCCCTTGCTAAAGGAACTTCCTTATTTTTACTGAACTCTAATTTGTTATCCCTTTTGGAGCCAATAGGGCAGAATATTGGTAGAGAGGAAAGACTGAAAGAACAACTTTGATGAGGACAATTCGACTGGTCGAATTCAATCATTGAGAACCCCATTGAGTAAACTTCATAATAATTTTTCTAGAATATGATTCCAATATTGGGAAACAATGCTCTTTAAATAAATATGAATGCCAAGATATCGAAAAAAAGTCTAGTCACCAACTAGTGGAAATTGAAATATTCTAGAGATAGTTTGCATTCACTGAGCTCTTGCATTCCATCCCATTATTTGACATTTTCAGTGGTTAACTGCTCCTTCAGAGGCATCAAGAAAGGAATCCAAAGCATGCTTGAACCTTGAAGCAATGATATGAGAGGCTCCCCCCATCAATAAAGTGCCATCCGCAAATTGCGAATGATTTAAATTCTTGATTCTAGGAACCATATGGAGGCCAACCAGATTACCAACCTCTCTTTCATGCTCTAATCTACGGCTTAAGGAGTTTTCCATGATGATGAAGAGCAAGGGAGAAAAAGGACAACCTTGACGCAATCCTTTGCTAATTTAAAATAATTTTGTTGGTCACCCATTGACAAGGGGCACTATCCAAGGAGCACCAACACATGAGGGTATTCACTTAATGAAATCAACACTAAATCCAAATTTCCCGAGAACCTGAAAAAGAAAGGAGTGTCAAACATGGTCAAAAGTGTTAACCATATCTTGTTTTATTACCATGCCTTTTTCTTTTGCCAAGAAGCTTGAATGGATGGTCTCTTGCACTAAAATGTTGTCTATGATTTTCCTATCATGCATGAACCCACCCTGGTTGGGAGAAATGAGTTTAGGTAGAAACTTTTTTAACCGATCAACAATAATTTTAGTTAAAATTTTACGAGGAATTGTAGAGAAATTGGTCTAAATCAGGAGAAAGATGAATTAACTTCCTTGGGTATTAAGGATAAAAATGAATAGTTGGTATTTCCCCCTAGCTTAAAGGAGTTGTGAGAGTAATGCAACCTTCTAATAAGGTCACACTTAATAAGGTCCTAGTAATTCCTACAAAACGATATAGAAAAGCCATCTAGTCCAGAAGCCTTGTCTGGACCAAGGCTCCAAATTGAAACAAATATTTCAGCATCCTTTATCTCGCTGCTGGGAGTAAAGATTGGAAAAATGAAGTTGAGTTGCTGCCTTGATATCTTCAAAATCAGTGAGCCTAGATCCATCTTCCTAAGTAATGGTTACCACATTATTTTTGGATAAACATGATTGAGCCTGGTTGTGAAATAATTTAGTATTCCCATCACTCGCTTTTAGCCATAAACTACATGATTTTAGTAGCCAAAATTTCTCTTCTTGTCTAAGCTCTCTTTGGATTTGGGTTTGAAGTTGGAGTTCTTCTCGCTGTAGTTTTTATGATATTTCATTTTCTTCCATTTCCAATTGAAGAGTTTCCAATTTTTTCTTTAACTCCTCTTTGACCTTGGTGGGGGAGTTGAAGGAGACTTTTTCCCAACACTTAAGAGATTGCTTGATGAACCAGGGTAGATGCATTCCGATTACTACCCCCTGCTCCGAATTTCTTTTGTAAAACACACCATTGTTCCTCGAGCCAATTACAAGAATTTTGAGTTGGGATGGCTTTCTTGCAATTTTTCGCGAAGTGGCCCTGTTTGTGACAGATCTTAGCTGTTCATAGTCCAGTTGCTGCACATGCTGCCAGTTGTCCAATGATATGAGCACATCTTTAAGAATTCCCTTTTCCATGTCGACTTCGACATAAATCTGAGCGCATGAGAACATGTTTTCTTTCAATTTCTCCCTATCAATATATCACCCCAAGGAGTTGCCTACGCACTGCCTACGCACTGGACGGCGCCATCGCTCCAATAATGGAGAGGAAGGTGAGGTAAATTCACCTTTACAGATACAACATAAGGAACATCATTCTTCGGGCTAAAATATGGAGTCCACTTATTCAAATACAACCCTCTTGCTTCCAAAAATTATGGTCCACTTCGAAAAATAAAATCTATGTCTTCCTTCTGTTCGAAGAGAAAGACAAAAAACCCTCTCCCACATAAGAAATGACTCAAGGAATCTTTGATGAGAGGAATCAATTTTTTTTAGCGATATTGCAATAGACTTCAGTGAAGGCCAAATGCCAGTAAATTGGTTGATCAATCTGCGGTCCGTCAGGGCCAGAGCCTTCTTCCGAGATGTGGAGGGGGGAAGATTGATTTTCAGCATCTCATCGAGCTTCTTGACAAAATTGCGTGGATTGGGTCTTCAAATGTTTTACAGAAAGCTCGCCAAAACCCTGGATTGGGTCTTCTTGAAAGCTCGCCAAAACCCTTATCAGATGGAAATACATCCAATTTTGACTTCATACCGTGTTAATCCCATTTTTTAACTGGAGTCCAGTTTGGAAGGTGTGCCTGAATGCTGAAATCTTGTGTTGATTTCTGTCTGGAACTTTTCAGTGAAATTTTTGGCATCTAGTAGAATTTTTCTACGGAGAATTTAGTGGATTTTTCGGTTTTTTCTTCTTAAAAATCGAAAAGAATTGAGGACAGTGTAGTGTACTTGTCTGATCTTTGGGGTATAAAAGAGCTTCCTTGGATAATTTATTAATTTATTGGGTTCACGCTTAACGGAGGGAATTTTTGTGGCGAATTTGTGAATATGCTACGTTTTCGCTCAACTTTTCTTTTATAGTGTCTGCGATCTAATTTCAGAGGTTGGACTCACAGTTCGTGGCCTTCTTAAGAATACGCGGTTTGGAAGATTTACAGGTACATCTTTCTTTGCCAGATTAAATTTTTAAATCATGGTATTTGTGTATTTGTGTCAAATTTGACAATTTATGTGACGTCTCGCCGATATATAAGATGGTTAGAGTTATTAAGTGAATACAACTTTGAGATAACATACATTAAGGGATCAATAAATAGATTTTTGAATGTTTTAAGTCATAGACTGCATATTTCCCAGCTATACCATTAAAGAAAAATTTGAGAGAAAATATTTTAAAATTATAGTTAGAAGATGAATGGTATAAGAAGTTAGATTAGATATTGAAAATGAAGTAATTCGATTTCCAAAGTTTGAAGGATACACTTTAGACAAGGATGGTTTATTACGATTTTATGGAAGAATATATGTACCACCAAGTGAAGAAATAAATAATATGATCTTAAGGGAAGCTCATAGAGAAGTATACATGGTTCATCCAAGAGTAAAAAAGATGAATGTAGATTTGAAACGATTATTCTTCTAGAAAGGAATGTAGAGAGACATAGTGTATTTTGTAGTGAGATGTCTAGAATGTCAACAAGTAAATGTTGAACATAGACATCCAAAATGTTTATTACAACCATATGTGATACTAGAATCAAAATGAAGGTGATTTCGATGGATTTAATAGTTGGATTACCGATGACGTCAAGGAGACATGAATATATATTTGTTGTAGTAGACACTCTAACAAAAACTGCACACTTTATTCCAATTAGGTCTACATATCAAGATCCAGATATTGTGGGGGTATTTATTAATGGAATAATAAGGTTACATGGTGTTCCAAAAAATATAATTTTGGATAGAGGAGAAGTGTTTACAAGAAGGTTCTAGATGATTTTTTAGGATGCATTGTGAACACAACTAATTTTCAGTACATCATATCACCTAGATATCGACGGTCAAACAAAAAAATCTAATCAAATTTTGGAAGACATGTTAAGAATGTATGTTATGGATCAACAAAATTGTTGGGAGGAATTTCTGCCACTGGCTGAATTTTCTTATAATTTTTTTTATCGAAGTTATATAAAGATGACACCATTTGATTTCCTGTATGGGATATCGTGTATAATACCTAATAGTTGGGATAGACTAGATGATAGAATTATGGTGGGACCAAAAGTAATTCAAGAAATGGAGGAGCAGATGAAAACAATTAAAGGAATATTAAAAGAAGCACAAGATAGATGAAAACGTTATGCGGATGCACATATGATTGATTGAAGTTACGAGATCGAGGATAATGTATTTTTACAGGTGAGGCCACAAAAGAGTTCGATTAATTTTGGGAAGGGAGGAAAATTATCAGCACAATATGTTGGACCTTTTGATATTTTAGAGAAAAAGGGACTTGTTGCATATTGTCTTGCCTTACCTGCATCTTTAGAACATATACATGATGTTTTTCATGTTTTATTTTTACGTCATTGTATGTCTGATCCTTCGCATGTTATTGATCCAATATATTTGCATATGCCATACGAGGGGGCATTGATGGCCAAACCGATCCACATTTTGGATTGACGCACTTGAAAACTTCAATGTTGTTTGGTAGATCAGGTAAAGTTCAAATGTAATAGCTATAGTCCAAATTCTTCTACTTGGGAGAACACAACTAAGATGTATTGACAATTTCCTTATATTTTTTGAAACTTCGTGACAAAGTTTATTTTATGAGGGGGTGTATGTAGTTCCCTGTTTGATCCAACTACTATGACAAACCAAACTTATTATTTGAGGGAATTAGTTCCCAAATGACCCAGTTATGGACTCTTATTATAATGATGAATCTTGATTTTAAATTACAAATTAGTAAATTTGAGAATGATGAATCTGTGAAATTAAATTCATGTGATGCTTAGATAAATATTTTGTGCAACGATCTGATGAAATGAATGATAATGATTAATTCTCTTGATGATTTTAAATGATACTTTGACATATTAACTACAAATATTACTAATAGTTTTCCTAGTGTGTCTGGGAACTATAAGGGTGCATTGACACAGAACATTGTTGAAAATAATTTGGGACTCCAGATTGAGTTAGAAAATAGTAGTTATTTGATGATTTTAAATGAGACTTTGACATATTAACTTCAAATATTACTAATAGTTTTCCTAGTGTGTCTGGGAACTATAAGGGTGCATTGACAAAAAACATTGTTGAAAATAATTTGGGACTTCAGATTGAGTCAGAAAATAGTAATTGTTTGATGATTATTTTTTTGTATAATTGACATGAATGATGAAAGTACTAACGAAATCATGCAATGAATGCAATCACGAAGATTATTCTTGTTGATTTGATGCACACATGGGTAATGTGGATGTATAAAGTTATACCAGGTACTATCAGGAGAGGTGGAGCAATGTTCATGCTTCCATCTACTATCACTCCTTCCATGGCTAGAGTTGAAAAGTGTGGAACACTTTTACTTGATGGTTTCACGTTGTTGTGAGGGTAGGCCACATATCCGATCACTCACGAGGATCAACTGTGGGGCACACAATAAGGTGAAAGATTTATTTCTCAGTGTCCATTAATCTCTCAATAAGGGAAACAATGTGAGTTAACAATGTCTCTACTATTGCGCCAATTCCCCATGATCAAGGTTAGATACTGAAAGGCATGATGTACATAGCACCCTTGGTATCGTTATTAAAAATGATTTAAAAATGAATTTTAAAATATAATGTACAAAGAGAATCATTATTATGCATTTCATGTAGGGGTAAACAATAATTAAGTTTAATTTTAGTTGAGAAAAGAGAAATAAAACTAATAGCCTAAAATAACATTTCTAACTATTATTGTTCATTCGTAATAAAGTTAAATTGAAAAAACATAATAATAAGAAACCATATGTTATAAAGCTGTCCATATTATTATTTTAAAGCTATCCTATGTAAGAAGTCGACATAGAGTTCTGATGAAGTTGATGCAAAATAATTGGTAGTTGAACAAATTCATCGACATCAACCAACCAATCGCACCAGCTAATGCCTTAATGCATATGACTTGCACTAGTTCAGAGCCATGCATCGCACAGCTAGGCCGACTTCGACTTATCACCATTGCCTATGCATTGAATATTGTGGTTATGGATGCACTTTATAAGGTATGATAACCAAAACTATCGTTACTTTGACAATGTTTTATTTACATTCATCCATTCTCATCTCATGTCTCTCACAACGTTTTATTTTCACAAGGGATTGATCATTTTGAAATATTTTTATATAAATTATTCCATGAATTTCAGATTGTAATTGAATGTCTCTTCACCTTAACTATATCTAAGAGTTGTAAAATGGATGGACTCAACTTAGTGAGTTAGTGTTGTGTAGGTAGTTTTCTGCTAGCTCGAAACTTTCTTTTAATGGTTTTAATTAACACTGGTTATTGTTATTTAATGCTATGTGTTATGTGCAACATTAATATGATTTTAATCTCAACTAGATTCTCATATTTCATGTGTAACATATTATTACACATAATTGGATAATAATTAATCTAACACTTGACAAGTAACTAAGTTGGTTACATGATAGTGGGTAAAGTTATTTGTTTTCTTGTTTATATATATTTTTAAATAAATTTTAATATTATATGTAAATCCCTAATGCATATATTATATGTAAAACACAAGTGAGTATTGTAATCGTATGCACTAATCATGTGCACTACAATATTTTGAAATGATACATAAAATAGTACGTTATGTGGTTTAAAACAACAATGTTTTTTCATAATATTTAGCACCAATGCTTCAATGTAACCAATAGGCATCAATGTGTATAACTCATAAAAATGCATTGTTTTCTATATTATGGCATGTACAGTTTAGTGAGTTCAAAATAATATAGTTTACCAATATGTATACATTTTAATTAATTGTTTTTTCTTATACAAATTTTCAATTAATTATCTCAAAATCAAATCTTTTTTATAATAATATTGATTTTAATATTTTCGTTATTGAGTTTTGATACAAATATTGCATTAATGCATTATCCAAATAATTACATCTTTGTTATTTGTAACAATGTAAATCATCCATATATTAATTAATGAACAACACAACATTTTACAACATTCGACAATGCAATAAAATAAGAAACTCATTTTATTATATATGAATAAGAGACYAATCATCATACAAAATGTGATAGTGTAAAGGTCCACAATAATCAAAATGCAACCAATATGTAATTGTTACACTTATTGGTAACACATCGTCATGAAATTGGGACAATATGTTGAGTACATTAAACAAAATCTGTGATTTTTACAAACAAATATTCCAAAACATACAAATTGATGTAACATTCAATTATATTGATTGCCATTCATCACTTGAATTGTGGTCATTGCTCGAGGTACATGCATGCCTCATTTATTCATCACTTGTAGGTGATATTGTACTTTGGTTATTTAACCTAATGTTTTGTTGATCAACTTGTTTCTTTTTGTTTCAAATCTTTGTTTTCCATCTTCAGACATAGAAATAAAGTATAATAAGTACACACACACACACACACACACACACACACACATAGTAGAATATACATGATTACGTAAAAAAATAAAATGTACCATAGCAGTGGGTGCTTCATAAACAATACACATTCTTTTAAATCCATGTTGCATGTCGTCTCTCAAACTCTCTTTTGTTGGTTGCACTCCATATTTTGTTTCTTGCATGTTTAATATGTCATGACAAAGCACAATCACTATAATTAATACAAATGTTTCTTGTTGTTCCATTAATTATAAAACAAGGGAAGTTAAACAACATAGCTACTTACAAATTGTTCAATTTAAACCTTGATACTTCAACATATACTCACAATCCATGCTTATCCCAATGTCTATCAATTCATTGGTTGGCTCTTCTTTGTATGTTAGCACTTATTAAAAGACATCCATGGATATGTGTAAATTAATTATTTAAATATAAAAATCACAACAAACATGAAATCTTAAGTAAGGCCAAAAAAGTAAATACTCACAAACATTGTGATCAACCATTTAATTCCTCGTCATCTTGTCTTATATGTTGAATGGGTTGATTTTTTTTTCATTTTCGCAACAAAACAATTGAAAATTAGTATTTTATATAATAATTAAATTTGATGTACACAAAAGAATAAATGAACGATTACATACCTTCTGATGAACTTTGTTGTTGGGATGACTCCTCCTCTAATGCAATTATGTTAATTTATTTTACCATCTCCTCGTACACTTTTTTGGACATCCCTACCAACATATATTGGTTTTCCCCTCATTTGTCCCCTGGAATTTTCATTTTCTTGTTGAAAACGAAAAACACATTTTTTTTTACCGACATGAAAATAAATATAGCAAAAAAATTAATTTGGTAATTTTTGGAACATGTTATAGAAAAACATGTTTAGTAATAATAATTTTAAAATGATTCTTTTTTCTTATTGTAAGTTTTTTCTATTGCAAGTCTCATGGGTCCCATTGACCATTTCTCCATAAATGGTTCTTGCAATTTATGTATAATTGAATTCTTGGAGTCATTGGATTAATTTTTGTATTGTAAGTGGAAAGTACGTATATACTTTCTTTCCACTAAATCCCTCAAAGTTCTATAAACAATTTGCTTCTCTTGTTAACTTCTAGCAGCACTCCAAATGAATTGAGGACCAAGACATCATCATTTACATCCTTCATAATTTTTATCTTCTTAGGACAACATTTCGTTCCCTTTCTATTGGTCCCTGCACAACATTAAAAAAATGTGAAATCGAGTGTTTAAAACATGTTAGCGATTAAAGTTAAGAAATTCATTTTTAGTAAAAAGTCAAAGAAAAACTTCATATTGAGTACTTTTTGATCCACCGAATCCCTCTCTTTGCAACATTTCCATAAATATTTTATGCTCTTTTGCACTCATATTGCGAACAATATTATCAAGTTTCTTCAATTTTGTGCTTTGCATGACACGCCTTAACTAATACACATCATTAATTTAAACCTACAGATAATTCAAATATATTAATTTTTTAATAAAACTTAAAGAAATTGCCTTGTTCTCTTGTTGGGATGAGATACCATCGCACTCGCTGCAAGAATTGTTTTTCCTTGAACTTTTATTGGCTATTTCTATAAAAAAAAAGGCCATGAATTATCAGATAAAACGATTTTTTTTACAAAACAAGATTTTGGTGTGTATAATAAAATATGATACATCGATGCGTTAATAATATATGTACGCATCAATATATGATAACTGTGCTCTTATGAAATAAAGTGTGTTTTTTTAACAAATTGTTGTATTCACACGATGCTCTATAAATTAATAGAAGCACTGGTGCTTAATTATTGTTTGTTATGCACCACCAAGCCCGTGAAAAAATTTAAAACACGACGCTTTTGATATTAAAAATATTTTTTTTTTAAGCAAAAGAGAGCTAGGGTTTGACAGTCACGGCCACAACAGAGAGCAACATGAGCACCAAAGGGAGGGATAAGGGGACCCCCTCATACAAACAGGTAGTGGTGGACAAAGGGAAAGGGCCAAGAGGTGTAGTGTTCAAGGCACCAGCAACAGGAACCTCGGGATCAGACCCAAGGAAACGACAAGAAAGAAACCAGGAAAAAAACGAGAGCATGGGAGAAGAAGTCAAGGAAACTCAGAGTGAGGCGCAAGAGACCGCGAAGGCCAACGAGACAGAAGGGCACAACCCGTGCAAGCCCAAAACAACAATGATACCCAAGGTGATACTGGAGGACCCACAAACACAACTCTACAGGGACCACATGAAGATGCATGCGCTCATATGAAAGTTCATGAGGTTATGGTCCACAGAGAGAACTCTGCGCTGCTGGATCAAATATCACTGGAAGCCAAATGGATAAGTTGAGCTCCACCTAGGCTCGAAAGGTTTCTTCACAACAGTCTTCATGAATTTGGAGGACATGGATAGAATCTTCGAGGGAGGTCCATACTTCCACGCCTCAGCTGGACTGTACATGCAACCCTGGAAAGAAAAATTCTCCCCGAAAAAAGAGACATTCAAAAAGGTACCAGTCTGGATGAGATTCTATTCATTACCCTTAGACTACTGGTTGCCTTCCACTTTTGAAGCAATAGGAAACAAACTGGGGAAATATGTGAAGACCTCAGAAGCCACCTTAAAAGGAAGATACACATCGTACGCAAGAATCTACATAGAGTTGGACGTTTTTGGAGGACTCCCAGAAGCCATAAGTCTGGAATTCAAGGATGAGGAATGGATCCAAAACATAGATTATGAACAGATCCCCTTTCAATGCAGAAGATGCCACGAACATGACCACCTGATCAGAGAATTCCCTCCTAATAAAAAGTAGGAAGCGACAAACCCTAAAACACAACAGGATGAGGAAGGGTTTATAACATCGAACCCCAGAAACAGAGCAAATAAATAGCAGAATAAAACCTCAACAGGAAATAACCAGGAGACTCGAAAAAACTTGGACGGAAGGGACCAAACAAATAAAGGGGCATAAGATGAAAATGACTCGGTAAAATCTCAAGAGGTCAAATAACAAGAAACAAAAGAGCCTACCGACCAGCCAAGTAACAAGACGACATAGGGGAGTTGCGCAACTCCGATGGATGGAGAAATAAAAGACAACAACACTGCCATGCAAGATGCAGAGGGAGATGCAGATATGACCCCGAGTGAAGTAGGCACAAAAGACCTTGATCTGAGGGACCTGGTGGAAAGAGAAGGGATAGACCTTCCAAACATATTAGAGCAATGGAAAAGGCAGGGAGTCGACAACATACCAACATAACAACTTGACCTCATCCAGTACCTGTTTCTCCTATGGGAGGAAGCTAAAGCCAGAGGACAAAAACACACACACACAGGGAGATAGGACACCTAGGAGTCAAAGCTGGCGAGGGAAAACCATAACTATCAACCAAGCAGACGAGGAGGAAAAAAGGTAGGAAATCAAACAGTGTAGCCCTACAGGAGCTGGGAGCACTACTGATAAATTCAGGTAAGATCAAGAAACTCTTTCCCAACTCCCCCCCACATGTTTAAATGAAGGTCATAACTTGGAATATAAGAGGCCTAAACAGCCCAAGAAAGCAAAGAATCCTTAGGACAAAACTAAAGAAGGAACAACCGGATCTCTGTTTCATTCAAGAAACAAAATGCACTACAGAAAGAGTGGAGGCAATCAGTAAACAACATTGGCGCAAGTACAAGATGGTAGACATCGAAGACCACCTAATGGCAGGCAACATTCTCACTTTGTGGAACCCACAAATTTTGAATCTAATAGAAGTCGAAGAAACCAGGCACACCCTAACGGCATGCATGCAAATCATTGGAAACACAGAGGAGATTCTCTGCACTAATGTGTATGGGCCCCAAGGGTCAGAGGAAAAGAGAGGAATGATCCGAGACCTAGAAGATATAAAATCTCGATCCACTAACCTCCATTGGATCCTGGCAGGGGACTTCAACATCATCACCTCACTTGCAGAGAAGAAAGGAGGTACAAGAATATTGGATCATGATGCGGATCAATTCTCAAAGTTCATAGACACAACGGAGATGGTAGATCTTAAAACCAAGAATGGCCAGTTCGCCTGGAACAATAAACGGATGAACCAGTTTCAAGTAGCAACAAGACTCGATAGATTCCTTATATCGGAGTCAATCATTATGCAGGGGCTAACCTTAGATTGCAACATCCTTCCCTGGGGGGGATCTGATCATTGACTAGTGCAACTGGAAGCAGGTTTCCAAACAACACCAAAGAACATACCCTTCAGATTTGAGAAATTCTTAATTGAAGACCCGACTTTCAAGGAAAGAATCAAACAATGGTGGCGGGAAGAGCAACCGGAGAAAGGGACCAGGATGTTCCAACTTTATAAGAAACTTAAGTACATCAAAAAAAATCTCAAAGAGTGGAACAGGGACACCTTTGGGAATACAAACCAAGAGAAAAACAACTTGGAAGGAAAAATGAAAAAACTCCAAGAAACCTGCATGCCAGAAGGCTATACGGAGGACAAGAAAAAGGAAGAGATCCAGATGGCCCAAGATTGGGAGGTGCGATGCCAGCAGGAAGAAACAATCTGGTGTCAAAAGTCCTGTATCCAATGGCTAAAGGAAGGAGAGAAGAACACCAAGTTTTTCCATAGAACAACAATGGAAAGAAGGGCCCACAACAAAATCTTGAAGATCAAGGACCAGGATGGAATCGAACGCGAATCACATCAGGAAATTGAAACCGCTTTGGTTAAACACTTCCATGGGATAGCCAAAGAACCCCTCCAAGACAGAACAAAGGCCATTCAAAGGATAACCCAACATATTCCACGCCTAGTCATAGAGGAACAAAACATCTTCCTAAATAAACCTATTACCATGAAAGAAGTTGACCAGGTGCTCCAGAAAATGCCCAATGGGAAAGCCTGAGGTCCAGATGGCTTCACAGTGGAATTATTCAAATCCTGTTGGGAAATCGTCAAACGTGATGTTTATAAGGTAGTAGAGGACTCTAGAAGGTCAGCCTCAATCCTTAAATCACTAAACGCCACAATGATAACACTAATCCCCAAAGAAAATGAAGCCAAAACCCTTGACTGGTATAGACCTATAGCACTATGCAATGTGTTTTACAAGATAATATCCAAAGTCATAGCAAATAGACTGAAACCCCTCCTACCTACACTGGTCTCACAAGAACATGCAGGCTTTGTGGAAGGAAGACAAATAATGGACAACATCATCCAGGCCCACGATTTCATTCACACCTTGAAGCTTCATAAGAGAGGGGGAATGCTAATACAACTAGACCTAGCAAAAGCTTATGAAAAAATTAGCTAGCACTATATGGTCAAGACCTTGGGAGCCTTTGGTTTCACCCAGCACTGGATCAACTGGATTGTCAGTCTCGTAACCATAACAAGCTACTCACTTCTAATCAATGGAGCCCCTGCCAAACCCTTCTGGCCCACGAGAGGTATCATACAAGGAGACCCTCTATCCCCATTACTGATCAATCTAATGATGGAAGGCCTCAGCCGAAGCATAAAGAGCGCAAATGCAACAGGGGAAATAATAGGTCTCAAACCCTTTGAAATTTGCCCTACTTCAACTCACCAACAGTTTGTGGATGATACCTTATTCCATGGCATCCCCATGGTCAAGGAAGCTAAATCCTACAAACGAATCCTAGAAGATTTTGGGGAAGCCTCGGGCGCTGAGATCAACCATTCCAAGTTGATGATCTTCTTCTTCAATACCAACCTGGCTATCCAAAGGAATTTGACCAACATTCTGGGATTTGAACGGAAGACACTCCCAACCAAGTACTTGGGGGTTCCACTAACAGAAAAAGTGTGCAAAATGAAAACTTGGGAAGGAGTAATAAACAAGTTATAGGAGCGGGTGAAAAATTGGACGTATAGATCTCAATCTAGCCGGAAGAATGATCCTAACCAAGTCTATTTTACAAGCAATCCCAACCTTTATGATGTTTGTCTTCCCAACTCCACAGGGAATTCTACAAAAAATAAGAGCTATCCAAAGGGACTTCCTATGGCGAGGCACAAAAACAAAGAAAAAATGGGCCCTAGTGGCTTGGGAGAAAGTCTCGAAGCCAAAAAGACAAGGAGGCCTGGGGCTACAAGACCCACAAGTGACCAATAACGCCTATAGGGTGAAACTTTGGTGGCACTGGGTCAAGGAAACTACTACACCTTGGGTAAACCTATGGAAGGAAAAGTATACCCCAGACATTCGCAACCAGGACAAAATCCGCTTCAGAGGAACCAGGGAAGGGTCAACCATTTGGAACCTAGCCTGGCGCAACAAAGCTTGGATTCAGACACACATCTTCTGGGAAATCAGGGATGGCAGAACAACCAGATTCTAGGAGGACGCCTGGCAACAGGAACCGAAAATGGAGAACCCAGACAGAGAGGCACTCCAATAGGAGCTAATAGTGCAAGTTAAAATTAATGTCTACCAATACTGGAAACAGGAAATAGACCACAAAAAATGGAGAATCTGGGACAAGATCACTTTGTAGAACAATGATCCACCCGCAACAACAGTAAAAGAGGTGGAGGAGGAACTAGGAAGATGGAAAATAGCAGTCATGGAAGGAGAGGACCAACTGAGATGGGGACAAAAAGATGGTGGGGAATTCAACCTGAAAGAAGTCCGACACTATATTGCAGACCTGGACCAAGAAGACCCAGTGCAACAGTGGGATAAGCTATGGAACAACCCCCAATGGCCAAAGATAAAAATTTTCCAATGGTTAATACTTCACAACCGCATTCTAACTTGGGAAAACCTAAGGAAAAGGGGATTCATAGGTCCTTCATGATTTCATTTCTACCAAGCCCAGGAAGAAACAATGAACCATCTCCTGGATGAATGCACCTACACTGCAGATATCTGGGACTGGGTGGCAAGTATCTTCCGCCAGTCCAACAGGATTCGAGGTAACATTGTTGCAACCATCAATCTTTGGAAAGAGAACTACAACGAACAAGAAGAGGTGAACCTCTATTGGATACTCACCCCAAGAATGATCATATGGTCAATATGGAAGGAGAGGAACTGGCGCATTTTCAGAAACCAAAGATGGCCTGAAGGGAAGATCAAGGAAACAATAATCTCCATGACACGAGATATGGTGCAGAGCTGCAACTTCCAGGTAGGTAGAGCACAACCCACTGATCAGGATTCCCAAGTCCTAGAGGCCTTCCACCTGAATGACAGTCGCAACCCAAATCAGTTCAAGCGGTCACCACAACTCCAAGTAGGTGAGTGCAACTGGAAGCCACCACCTTCAGGCTCCCTCAAGTTGAATTTCGACGGGGCGACGAAAGGCAACCCAGGGCGAACGGGTTTGGGAGGAGTAATCAGGGACAGTAAAGGAAACTTCATCCGGATATACGCTGCGAGTCTGGGTAACTCAACCAACAACACTGCAGAATTCAGATCCCTAGAGATTAGCCTGAAGATTCTAAGTCGAGAGGGGATGACAAACGCCATAGTGGAAGGATATTCTGCGTTGGTGATCAACACAGTAAGAAAACTCCAAAACAACACCAGAATGGGCAAAATCCAAAGACACTGGTGATTGGCACACCTACTGCAAAAAATCCAGGAGCACTTGTGGACAGGGATCACATTGGAGTTGCGCTGGGTTCAGAGGTCAACAAATGGACTGGCAGACAGAGTAGCGAATGAGGGGGTGGATAACGAAGGTCTAAAAGTGGACACAATTTGGAGCAACATCTTGCAAGGTCGATTCCGAAAAGATTGCACCCAACTTGCCGCAAAAGACTATGAAAACAGTAGTAGTACGGAATATCACTTCAAGAATCGAGGCGTAGAAGGAATTGAAGGCACATAGGTTCTAGGTAGAATCCGATAGCCCACCAACCAAACAAGGTTACAAATGCAGGTACAGATCACACATTGGGCGAAGGCATGACACGATGGTCTTGTCAATAGAAAGAAGTATAGGGGTGACTCGTGGGAACATAGAACAAATAACCAATAGGAAACGAAGTATGAAGGACGAAAAGGTTCACCAGGGTCAAGTACAGGTACACCTCACCCAAGTACCATTACGGGGTGGAGAAATGATTGAGGTACAGTGTACAAGGCAAAGCATTGGTACATGAATTACAACACGACCATCAAGTGCACACGCTCTAGAACAGAGGACATGGACCAGAAGGGCCACCTTGAGGAGCAGATCAGGATTGCAAGGACGAGACCGTAGCCGGGTTGGCTCCATAAAAAAAGGTATAACAGAAAGAGCAACAGACCGGAGCAAAGCAATTACAAGGGCCACCTTACTTACCAGAAAGGGGTGAAGCGGAACAGGAGAAGAACCCAACGTAAAAACTACCATATGCAAGCGAAGATGGTACGCATGAAGAAAACCAACATCGAGAGAGGCCCCCAGGGAACAAAACCTCTGCCAAGCGGTCGGAGGATGACAAGAATCGAACAAGCGGCCAGAGAAGCAAAGAGTACCTTCCACACACAGGTTGATACAAAGGGAAATACAATCATCAAAATATGGGAGCGAGAAATCAACAACGCTCGCAGGGGTAAAGCCTGGACAAAACTAACTCAGGAAGCGGGGGGGATAAGGGACCCAGGAGCCACACTGCCCAGAACAACCCTCTACCATAAGACAGTGGAGGAAGCCTGGAGAACAAAAATGCTGATAGGTAAGATGTGTGCGGACCAAAAGGAAACCAACAAGACAGAAACCAGGGACCAGAAGAAGGTGCTCACAGGGATCCTGAACCGCATCAGCAACCTGGAGGCGAGCACCAAAATACTTATGGAGGACCAACGAAGCCAGCAGGAAAAAATGGAGAGACTGATAGAGAAATTCCATCTTTATATTCGCTATGTCCACCATATAGATATTACTCCAACCAACAGAAATGGAACCCCAACGTGCATCAGAAAGATATGCCTGGTGGAGCAGAGGGAGGAGAACGAGGCCAGGAAGGAAGGTGATGAAGAGCACCCCATCAACTTGGACTAGCGCAGGACCAGCCCTGGTCAAGGTTCTCAATGTAGGAGCTAACCCCACTATGCTTATGCTTTCTCTATTTTTGTTATGTTGTCTTTTTTCAAACTGGATTGCGGAGGTTTGGGTCGGTCTCCCATGGTGGCAGCCCAGGCCCACCCTGCTATATTAGACATTGCTCCCCTGGGACCCCAGATTTGGTTTCCGTTTTGGCAGATCTTGGGAGTCCCTATATCTTTTTTGTATTATAATTTCCTTCAGTAATATAGATTTTCACACTCATTTACAAAAAAAAAATAAAAATACTTTTATTTTTATTTTAAACTCAGTGATGTTGTTGATAGGAACATGCACACTAGTGTTATATTCCTGCACAGTGCACATTGTGAACCATGTAAGTGTTTTTTTAAAAGAAAACTGATAGTGTCTGGGTTTGGGATCCAATGTAATGAGTGGTCCCATTGCAATAGATACCAAATTCCCTATATATAAGTAAATAAACCCTATATAAATCTATAGTTTAAAATAATTTCGCATTGTGAAATATAGAGAGGGAAAGCAAGAGAAACAATAAGGAAGCTAGGGATTCCAATACCTAAGGTAAGAATGTAACCCTTATTATTTTTTTGAGAATGCACTGAAAATTGATTGAATTAAATAGGGTAAAGATTGAGATGATCAAAAGAATGAAATCACATACCTGAAATTTATCCTCTTAGATTTGTGTGTGACCTACGATGATCCCTTTCAAATTTGTCTCTTAAAAAAAAACTACGCACTCCAAAGTCTTTGTTGGTTAATATCTCTTGCACAAATATCCCTTCTAAATTTTGACAAAATAGTAAAATAATAAATAGGTTTTTCATTTATAAACACATGCATTTAAAAAAATTGAAATTCCTGGTCATTTTTTCATTGTATATTTTGGTGCATTGATCATAGATGCACACACTGTTTTTTTTTGTAACTTAATTTTTTGGTGTGTTATACAGTTTATAGCGCAACGATGTGGTTTTTACGTAAAAATGCATCGACAAACAATTTAATTCACAAAATAAAAATGCAAACATCCATATTTAAATTTGTGGAGGTTTTTTTTTGTAGGGGAAAAAACAGAGGTCACTCTTTGGTGCCTCTCATAATTTTGTGCACTAGTGTGCGTTTTATATATACATATGCACCCGGGTATTAGAATATAATTAGGTGCACCATTAACTTTTAAAAGTCATTTGAAATTATTTTTGAAGTTAGATTGTTCAATGCTTCCCAAATTTTCTTTTAAGAATTTATTCACGTATTGATAACAATTTTGGCTCAAATGCAAGAAAAAAAGTTTATAATATCAAATGGCCAATTCTTCATATTCCAATGCGTTCCATATCATTGCAAGTTCTTCAAGTTCTCCCCTGTCAATTGTAGCAAGTCTAGATTTTATTTATAATTCATTTATTTCATTGAGTTTATGTTATGTATGCATGTGCATTTGAATGGTTGTTCATTTAATTTTGCAGGATCATGATTCATGGTTGAGTTTGGATGTGCAAGATATTCCATTAGTCCCAAAATTCCACAAGCTCTTATCAAGAGAAAGATATTGTAAGCAGATGGTTGATTAAAATGGACAGTTACTTTACCCTGCCAATTGTAACATGCTATCTTCCAGCAACCAACCTGGGTCAATGGTATTACACTGTGAATCATATCTCTTTTATAATACCCCAATAGTATGTGGTTGTTCAAAATGTAAAGGGTTGAAGAAGAACCCTCGAAGTGTCACATTGTCCCATTATATTGATGATCGACTACCTCCATATGCTCATTTTTTGAAAAGATAGAAGCCAGATCAACTAAATTTCATTCTAAATTGACAAAACCATCTCTTTCTGTTTAGTCAATGGAGAGTTCTAGTGAGTCAATGTATGATATCAATACTACCCAAAACATCATTACTAGGATATCCAAAAAGTTGTATGAGTTGAGAGAAAAAATGTCCAAGTAAACACCGAAGTTAGTTGAATTGTTGGAAGGTAGAAATGACTTTCTTCTTCCTATCCATTTGCAAAGTAAATACCAAACCTGTTATAACCAAGTTTTGTATGGCGCTTGGTCAGCTTCCATGCATGTGCTCGATGTTGGAATTGAATTCTCTTTTTGTGGTAATAGTTATATGATTTCCAAATCTAAAATAGATGTTGAAAATCTTGGGTTGTTCATCCTTTCATATGTATCCGTTCCTCCCAAACAATCAATAGCACTTATGCCATTTTTTGGTTCTCTTTATAGTTGGTTTGATTACTTGAATATTGTTAAATACAAACATAACATTTCATGTATAGTATGTGCATGAATGATTATGCTTCTGGAAACTTTAACAGGAAAAACCAAATATATATCAATGGTCATCCACAAACTCATGGGAACATTGCAGGGTTCATAAATAGTTGTAGGTCCTCATTATTTAGTGCAAATTGTTCCTTTGAGGAACACTCCAATGAGAAAGAGTTCTTTATGAAAAGGAAGGCATCTAGATTTGTTGTTGTGCACACAATACCTAGTTTGTCTCATGGTGGTGAGATGTTAATAAAATATAACTTTCATACATCACCAACCACTTGTAAAAAATGCCTTGCATTGAGTCTACCTTTAGACATCCCTTTGGGGCATAAGAAAAAGATATTACGGCACATGCCTATAATTCCAAGGATTCAAAGGCTCTTTTGTTGCAAACAATTAGTCGTGTTGTAGGGGTGACATGCCTCACATAAAAGTGAGCCAGGAGTTATGTGAATCCCAATGGATTCAATAGCCATGAAGCATATAGAGGATACATGGCCCGATAAATTCAAGGATGAAGTACGAAACCTACAATTTAGCACATCCATGGATGGAGTTAAAACCCATATTCTCTCCAAAACACCAACTAATTTGTTTTTCCAGTGGTAGTGATCAATAAAAATATCCCCCCATGGTTGTATGTAATAAATGAACATCTTAGGTTGGCTCTTATAGTCCTAGATACAAGACAAGTGAAGAGAATGAATCTCTACCTCCAACCATCGATTGATGAATTTAAGAAATTATGGGAAGGGATACATGTATATGATGTATCAAGACCTATCCCAATGGAGAGGCCTTTTACTTTTTATGGAATATGTGCATACGCCATGCATGATTATCCAAGACCAGGAGTTTGCTCTAGTAAGCATGTTGATTGATTTGTTTATATCTGTAATGTTATTTGGAATACTTAATTTGGTGAAACTATATTTTTGGCACTAACATGCTCTGTATACAATAACATCGCAGGTCTTGTAAAAAAAGTGTATCATGGATGTAAATGTTGTGGACATTCTATAAAGGCTAGGTGGTCTAACCACCTACAAAAATCGGTGTATGATTGCTCAAAAGTATTCCTCCCAAAAGACCACCATTATAGAAGATTTGCGTATGCTTTCAATGGTAAACCAGAGAGAACCCAAAGACTTAAAATAATGAAAATGATGAATTAGATTAGAGAATATGACACATAGAAGGAGAAGGAAATGGAAGAATTGTTTGATTCAAATACAGAACCTATATTCAATGATCCTAAATTTTTTGACACCTATGTTGAGAAAATTCTCATTGGGATGAAAAAAAATTTGTATTTTATGAGCTTCCATATTGGGGGCATCTTAAGATTGGACACTTACTAGATCCCATGCATATATTAAAAATGGTTTCATCTTTTTTGTAACATCCTACTCTTGCATGCACTAAGCGAACTTATTCTTTGAGGACACTTGCTTGCAAGTGATCTAGATTATTATACTATTGGCCGTTTGATTATGATTATGAGGAATTATGGATATGATGATATGTTACTTTGTGTATTGACCTAGATAGGTGCTATTGACTGGGTTCTCCTGAGTGTGCAGGACTGTGGACCTCGAGGAAGCAAAGGCATCGATGAAACCCCTTGGACTCTGGATCGAGTCATGGAGTGGACTATCGGGGTTTGATTGTTTTTTATATGACATATGTACATCCGATTATATGTTATGATGATTTATTGTTGTTGCTGACATGATTCATTGATGATGTAGGCTGACGATAGCTTGCCCGACTAGACTCACATGTGGAGTAGAGGGGTCACACACGACAACCAGAGACTTTGAGGGAGAGGTGTGGACATCAGCCCTGCCACAACCTACTAGCACTCCCACCGTGGCTCGGGCTGTAGGTTAATGAATACCTAGTTCGAGAATACACACGATGTCGTGAGGGCAGACTATGACAGTCGCTCACGATGATTCTAAGGGGCGCGCAATAAGGCAGGGGCCTTATTCCTTAGAGGCCCTTAGTCTCCAACAAGATCACCTGATGGAGTGTTGATTCCAGAGGTTTTTGATTTCTACTAAGTCAGTCAAGAGGTGAGTGACACCCTTGGAGAACGTAGTGCGTCCTGAAGGGCACGTCACGCAAGGAAAATGAACAGAGGCAAGTGGCACCCTTGGAGCATGTAGTGCATCTTGAAGGCACGTCATGCAAGGAAAATAGAAAGAGTCGAGTGGCACCCTTGGAGCACGTAATGAATCCTGAAGGGCACATTACGCAAGGAAAATGGAAAGAGGCAAGTGGCACCCTTGGAGCATGTAGTGCATCCTGAAGGGAACGTCGTGCAAGGAAAAAAGAAAGAGTCGAGTGGCACCCTTGGAGCACGTAGTGCGTCCTGAAGGGCACGTTGTGCAAGGAAAATGAGAAGAGGTGAGTGACACTCTTGGAGCGCCTATTGCGTCCTGAAGGGAACATCGCGTTTTTAACTGGTAGTGAATAAACCTAGACGACCTTAGAATGAATGATGTGAAAAATAAGATTTAAAAACTTTTTCCATAATATAATTGTTGCCCAACCTAGTGAAATTAAAATCTAGGTCTAAGTGGCACTTTTGATAAAAAATAATAATCATAATTAAACATGTGAAGAGAAGGGGATAAGAAATTCAATTAATTTATTAAAATCAAATTTTATTTGGGGATTAAAATTTTAAAAGGGAATTGATTGCTTTTTTCTACATATGCTAATTAAAATTTATTAATTGAAAAGAAAAAGGGATAAAAGGTGATTTTCTACACTTGCTAATTTGAGTTTTAGTTAAAAAGGGAAAAGAGGGAAACTTAAATAAATAGGAAACTAAGGGAAAGAGGGAAACTTAAATAAATAGGAAACTAAGGGAAAGAGGGAAACTTAAATAAATAGGAAACTAAGGGAAAAAGGGGAAACATGAAGAAAAAGGGAAACATAAGGAAAAAGATGAATGTCTGACATAGTAAGGAATCTTCCCTTTAAGAACTTTCTAATTATGAACTCAACTAGGAATTTATTAAAGGCGTAAGTCATTTAAGATGTGTAAGGGAATTTTGGGACACCAAGGAGCGATTTTATGAATGTTTTTTGGTGGGTGAGGGAAATAGGAATAATTAAATAATTAATAAAATTAATTTTTGGTGCAACTAGGGGGATGGGTGACATGTGTACGGGGGAGGTTTTTCTGAATTAAATTAATGAAAATTAAATTTAATGGGAATTGGGGAAATAAATAACTTAGAAACTATATAAAAAGGATGGAGGAGGAGGAGTATGGATCTCATCTTTTATGCATAACATTACGCTGCGAAATTTTTGTCTTGAATGACTTATCTTGTGGGAGTTGGGATACCCAACTTGGGTAACGAGTGGTAGCTCGACCTTGCGAGATGAGATGGGTGCTAGTTGCTCTTTGGTTTAGTGTCTGTGGCCCCTTTGCGTCTTGGGGGGATCAGGGGGAAGAAGAGTACCCCTAGCGTTGGCTGGGAGGTACCGGTGAAGTCACATCGGTCGACAAGTGGGAGCTAGACGGAGCCCGCGCGGGACAACGACTCAAAGATGTCACCTTGGGATACGATACACATGCGCTTATTTGAAGGGTAGATTATTATTTTTCTTGCGCTTTCATTACTGTACTTATATTGTTTAAGGAAATTTGTTTTACTCAGAATTTTTAATCAAGAACTTAAAGTCATCATAGCTTTATGCTCGCTGCTTTGAATTGATTTCCTTGGCAACCTGATCCCTGATTGCTATGACCATTATGTTTTGTTTTATTGATTATTATGTTGAGATTATGCTTTATCTTTCGTCCTTATCCCTAGATCACTAGTCCATGCCTGAACAAGCGGCTAGAAGCCAAATCGACGGTCGTCACTTCGGTGTTAATAGACTTATAGATTCTAATGCCTTGCTTTTCTGTGCGTGGATGATGAGTGAAGGATAACGTTTGTCCAACCATCTACCTTAATTCTCTCTGAGTTGATTGATTCATGGCTGAACGATTGGTCTTGCGCTTCCTTGTGATTGATTTCTTCTATGTTTTGTTTGGTAAAACTATGTGTTTTGATTAATGAATCCCAATGCCTTGATTGGTAAATCTCAGCGTTTTAATATGTTAATGTCTTGACTACGATTTTACCTGTTTAATGGACTGCGAAATTACATGAGTTTGTTTTATATGGAGTGTGAATTTTAATGCGATTTTAATATATGTATTGACGACGAATTTACTCTGCGTTTGACCATTCTGGACTGCATTTTAATACATTCATTTACTTTTCCTTTTACCTGTACCCTCACCGAATCAACAATTATATATGTCCCATTTTACTCTACGTTTTACATGCACATGGAATATTTAACCACTTTGCGTTTTACATGCACAGGGACTGTGTTTTAATTACTCTCACCACATTTTCAACACATAGCGTTGCATTCGTTTTTTTGTAGAGTTTACTTTTATTTTTACCCAACTCTTTACTCAATTTATTACAAAGCGGTTGCATTCGTTGCATTCGTCTTACATAAATTGAACTGTTTTCCTGTTAGGATATTTAGACACTTAGGAGTTAGGTAAGATCTACTTGGTCTACTATTTCGTTAGGTAAAAGTGTGTTTCTTTAATATGCATTAGTATGCATTTGTAGTTAGGAAATCCGACGGTCACGATATGTTCCTGACATAGAGTGATCCGACGGTTCATACTCTCCTCGATCTTAACAACCATTGATCCGTGGCTTGACACCCGATTGTTCCATGATCTCTATTTAAAGAGCATGGAGGGTCATTTTCCGATGATCGATTGTGAGAAACTCTCATGTAAAATCTCTCTGTAATCTTTTTCTTTGCATTAATAAACTGCTCCAAGTGGTCATGTTGGTTGGGGCCATGGATGTTTCCCTGTAGGGGTTTTACCACGTGAAAACATCGGTGTGTTGATCTTTGATCTGGTTATGTGAGTGGTTATTGAAGGTGTCCGTTTTTCTGTTGGAATACCTGTGTTGTCGAACATGGTATCAAAGCCTGTTTGAAGACCCACTCCTGTTGTAGATCGAGATCGTGAAGCTGAGTTGCCTCATATTCATTTTCTTCCATTTCTGTACATTTCTGGGCTGAGAGGACTATTCCATTGCGTCCAGAACACTCATTTCATTCAGGAACACTTTTCGTTTCACTCGAAAAGGTTTTCGTTTGCCCAAGATACGACCATTACAGTCAGATCCGGAGGTATAAAGCCTGAATACACATTTTTTAAATTTCTGCAAA
>JASDQU010102042.1:4948-19871 GCA_032191745.1 Picea mariana
GGTAGTCTCTCTTCTTGAGGGTTACTCAAGAAGACTGGCCCGCCTCGTCGGACAACAATTTCTCATTGTGGTTAACATGAGGAATGGTCTGTTTTGGAGGTTGGTACAGGACAATCTTTTCCTCTTGTGGTTAACAGGGGAAATGGTCTGGACAGTGATTCCTTAGGGTGGGTTCATTCTCTCCAGGTTGCACTTTGTTAAGTGCCAGAGGAATGGCCCAGGGTGGGGAATTGTCCAGGCTCAACAATCAGGGATAGGCATTCCTTAGGGAAGATTCATTCTCTCCAGGTTACTCTTTGTTTAGTGTCGAAGGAATGGCCCAGGGTGAGGAATGGTCCAGGCTCAGAAATTAGAACAATTATTCTTCCTTTCTTGAGAAGAATAGTCCAGATAGCTCATCATTGATGTCTTACTTTTTGAGGGCAGATGCTCTTCCAAGATCTCACAGATGTGAGTGGAAGAATGGCCCAGATGATTCAATTTATATCATAACATTGTTTCTGTGCAGGTTGATATCAGATGATTGTTATGAAGATTGTATGACAGTAGATGTATACTACTGTGGTGGATGTGTTCCACTATTTGATCAAATACTTGTGTGTTACTTGGTGTGGTAGTGTACCACTGGATTGTAGTTATGCACTACTATGGATAGACACAATTGTGTTCTAATTTCCTTGAAGACTATCAACAGTATTGGAAATGATTATCAGCTAGATGGATGATCAAAGGACAGAGATTTCCCAAAAGGAAGAACATTTACTCTTCTAAGACATATGTCCAGATTAGAAGAATGGCTCTTGTATCACTCTGTGGTATGAGTGACTTATCCATCATCATGTCTAATTACTCAGATGGAGTATGGTTTCGAGAGATGATACGGCTGATGACACTGATAGTGATGATGGTTCTCATGATTTAGTCATGAGATAGTCTATACAACTATGTTGATGCTACCTGAGGAATGGTATGTTTGTGCTCAAGACCATTACCTGGAATACCTCCCTAGCTAGGAGGGAGTGTTGATATTATGGTAGCTGCGGGAGGTATTTACCTCCATGTGTAAATCTGATGAGAATAGAATACTCTGGAAAGCAAGAAGAAACCCTAATGAGTTGACTAATAACCCTAGAAGACATGTCGTCTTAAGAGGATAATTTATATCAGGTTATTAGCCTCTAAGAGAAGAAGTCGGCTAGAAGAAATAATATATACTGAACAGATAGATACCTAGAATGAGAATTCGGCCCAGGCAGTTATCCAGAATTTCTATAAATACAGGAGGCCAATCTTCATTCTAGCAGGTAGTTTCAGAATTGCAGAGCAACACTTGTGCGCACTGCTGTGCCCATTTTTGTGTGCAGGTTTGGAGGAGAGCTGCCATTGCAGCTGCTGCGGCTAGCAGATCACGTTTGGCTTGGAATATCTCTTGGTTAGGGTTTTGGACTATCTGATCAACTCTTGTTGGTGCACTATCCTTGGGGAAAGGTGCACTTTCCTTTATTTGGCTATCTAGCCTAGGGTTTGCTTCCAGAGGGATTCTATTTCAAAGTTAAGGTGCTCGAAGGGTGGCTTCGGCCTATGGTTGGGTGACAATAGCGATATTGTCAATGGTAAAACGAGCACATCCATTACATTCTAACACATTGAACCTAATAGGGTAGAGATTAAGACATAGTCTTCAATCTGTTCTTTTATCATCTTTGTGGGTGGCTCTTCATATTCAACTATATGGGCATGGTGCCTCTTGTTTCTCTTCTTGTATTCTTCTCTTCTAGATGGAAAACTCTTTGCAATATGTCCCATCTTGTCACAATGGTAACATTGGTAGGATGAGATTTTTTTTTCTTTTCTTTGACCTTTCTGAAACTTCTGGAACCTCCTTGGAGGGTGGGATTCTTTATTTATGAATTTGTTTGGGGGTTGAGACTCCTTATGTTGATGAGTTTCTTTCTGGAAGTAAGACCTCTTCTTTCCTCCTTTAGTATGAGCAGTTAGGGCTTGATCTTCATCTCTTGATAGTATTGCTTCTCGGTTAGCTACTCTTGCTTCTTCTTGAACGCATTCTTCCTAAAGACTGTCAAAGTGTAGTTTCTCCTCTCTGGCACAAATAGTTTGGATGAATGCATCCCAAGGTCTTGTGAGACCATTAAGGGTTGTCATTATGAGTTCATCCTCATCTAGAGTATCACCAATTGCGTCTATCTATTCCATGAATTGTGATATTCTAGAGAAATATTCCTGAACTGTTTCTCCTTTCTGCATCCCTGTACTTTTGAGTTGAGTTCTTAGATTCATCTTCCAATTGATGTTCTTTCCTTCATACATTCTGGTTAGGGCATCAAACATTTTGTTTGGAGTCTTATTTGAAGCCACTTGAGGAATCAAGTGATCTTTAATAGAATATGCAATGATTCTTTTGGCCCTAACTGTGTCCTTTTGGTGTTTTGCTTTAGCTGCAACATCGATAGGTTTTGGTACATCTTCTTTAATGAATCTTTCTAGGTCATTCTCTTCAAGAATGAGTGCAATCCTATACTTCCAAGCTTGGAAGTTTTCCACACCTTCTAGCTTGTCAACAAGCTTAGTGCTTGCAGACATCTTTACATAGAGCTAGGAAAATGACCAAAAAATGAAAATGCTCAGAATTTAATTTTGAACTTACTAGGAGGTGCGCTTGGCTGAGGCGAGTAGCCTGGTGCAATTAGATTTCAAAGACTCCAAGTTTTTCCCCTTCAAACTGGACCAACGAAATTTTGGACTGGTACTTCTAGTACTGGTTCTGGTTTCCTGGTTTTCTGGTACTAGTCAAAACTAGGGTTTGACTTTTTAGAGTATTTGACCACTGAAAAGGTGCGCTCAAGGTGCGAAAGAGTTCCCTAGGCTAGGGTGCACTTTTCTAGATGCTTTTTAGGTTGATATTCCTCTTCAACAAAGCCCTAATTTTCGTGTACGACAACAATGTCATTTTTCTTTATCCAGTGAAAGATGGTCTCTTTAGTTTAGCTCTGATACCATGTTAAGGTTTAAGCTATTATTAGGTTTCTTTCCAATTTACTAGATAACCATAGCATAAGTAGGATCACTAAGAGAAACACAATCACAAGATACACAATATTGATCCTGGGAAACCCTCATGTGGGAGAAAACCTAGAAAAACTTCCTTATTATAGATAGCCAATACAATGCCAAGACAATAAACCAAAACACTAGAGAATTTCCAACACTGAGCAATGCACCTCTCTCTTCCTTCTTCTCCCAACTGCAGCTACCAAACTTGTGCACTAGATGAACGAATGAATGAGTGAGTTAATGAGGTGCCGACTTCCTTTATTTATACAAACTGACAGGTGTTGGAAAGGTGTCTCTTCACTGGGTAGGGCCGACTTGTCTTCTTAGTGGTTAAAACCACTTTAATTAGCCTAGGGGTTGACTTCTCAATTTGCATATTATATTTAGGGTTTGACCAATCCACAAAAGGGGATTTGGTTAATTACAATGCTCGACATGATCAATCCACAAAAGGGGATTTGGTCAATTACAATGCCCGACATGATCAATCCACAAAAGGGGATTGATCTAATGAATAATAACTCAATAATAAATAGAACAATCTTTGTAGTTACAATATTTCAACAAGGATTAGTTAGCCACTAGTCATCCTCTCTCATCCATGTATACAACTTTCAATTTTTTTTATTTTCTAGTTATGTTTTTTCCTTTTGTTTAGTTTGTTGGAAATTGACTTTATTTTCTGTTTTAAGTAACTTGTAGTTTTTATTATTATTATTATTTAAGAAATTTTTCCCTTTTGTTTAGTTTATTGGAAATGGACTTTATTTTTTGTTTTAAGTAACTTGAAGCTTCTATTTTTTTTTTCTCGGAAAATTCCAATTTCCAGTGACCATTTTATTTAGTGTAGGATTTCAATTTCTTGATTTTAAACTAGGGTAAAGTATTATGTATGTTTGTTGAAATTTTATTTATGATTTTTGTTTTGAATTAACTACATTTCCAACACTTAGCACTGACCTAGATCAAGTGCATTTCCAACGCTTGATATAGTTCATAAATTTGTCTTTTTTTTTTTTGTATTAAAGCTTTAGATTTCACTTTTTAGATCATATAGTATAACTCATGTTATATATGTAGCATTATGGAATTTATCTCTAGTGGTCGGGTCGACCAAATGAAATCCCAGTCGACTACTCCAGTGGTCGGGTCGACCAAATGAAAGCCCAATCGACTACTCAATTGGTCGAGTCAATCAAATGAAAGCTTGATCGACTACTCCGATGGTTGGGTCAACCAAATGAAAACTCGGTCGACTAATTTGATAGTCAGGTCAACCAAATGAAAGCCCGACCAACTAAATGAAGACAAATCAACCACGAAAGAAACCCAGTTGGAATGAGGGAAAGAAACTAACCATCTACAAGTAAAGTCAACTAAATATCCACAAAGAAAATTAACCTAACAAAATGAGTCTACCAACAATGGAGATAAATGCTTAGAGGTCATTTTTGGTAACTAATGATGAAGGACTCTCGATTCGAGTGATAGATGGGGAGAGAGTCGAGCTCCATGTGGCCACTAGTTTCCAATCCCCAGGCGATGCTCGCTAGCTCCTACCTATGCCAACATGAAAACCATTAATATGAAATTAACGACATTAAGGCAGTTGATACGAATCATACATGATTTAACCCATAGTTATTTCACCCAGATGCAAGCAGATCAAACCACGAGGGAATGGATCTCTCATTGGTTTTATAAGTTGGATCGTACTGAAACGTTGACGTCGATGATGAGCAATCACGATCAATATCCCTCCAATTTTTATTTCGAGAAGACAAGATGGATGCACAATAACTCTCAGCACCATAACTATGCATGCATGAATCTCCACGACCAAGTCAAAATAAAGACAGGTGCGGCCCGAAGGTTTCATTCGGCTTGGTTTTTTTCTCCTCTCCACATGATCATCAATGAAAGCAATGAACAACTTACCAAGTTCCACACTAATAGTTTTATTTGATGCCATCCCTGGAAAGATGGTGCAGAGCAAGGGATTGAAAGCAAAAGGACAAACATAACTCGTGGCTCAGGTAGAGGTTGAAGCTAGCGAGCTTGGCCCCCGATATCTAGGGCTCACTATGAAGTGGTCGCAACTGTCGATAACTACTCAACCGACATCACGCTAGAGGACCAGACAACCATGAATGACCTTGAGGCTGAGGTTCGCCAGGAGAGAAGCATAACTCCAGATGCTGAAGTTGATGATGAGATTATGACCTGGATTCTAGATGTAGGCTCTACTAGAGCAAGGGAAACTAAATACCTCCGCATTAAAGACCTGAATTGGCATATGAAAACTCTTCTCATTAAGGCCATCACCAATCAAGTTGTTTCTCACAACAACCTTGCAATGCAAATTGCAAATTGAATACATTCAATTGCATAACTAGATGATGGACAACAAAATGACAATCATGGCAGCTCATAATGGAATCAACTTTAGTAATCTTGAGGAGGCTAACCCCCAAGTTCCCCGTGATGATGGTCCCTCCTCCCTTTTTTAAATATGTCATGATTTCTTTTATAAATGTTTATGTTTATATTTTTTGCATCTAGAAGGATAATCCCCAAACAATAGACAATAGAAAGAGCAATGTTCATGGTAAGATCTGTATACATGACTATATTTATTTTTCTATTATATTCTGGGAAATCAACCCGACAAAGAAATTGTTCTGTTGTTGGGTTGGTTTCCCAAGCTGCATCCCAACAACAGAACACATGTAATTTTTTTCCATCCTATTGTGTAATATAAAACCACTAGTTTACAAAAAAAAACTAATGATGAAGGAAAAACATCCAAAAGGACGAATTGGAAGATTGACGATGTAGAAAAATGCATGGGGAAGGTAATTCGATTTAGGGAATGCGTATGGCTGTAGGAAGGCTAAGAAAATTTCCCAAACAATAAACATCACACCCAGGTAGTGGGTAAAATGCCCAAGGGTCTCTAAATTGTACACAAAACACCCAGGTAGAGGAGAACACACCCGAGGGTCTATAAGTTCACCCAGACAAAGGATAAAACGTCCAACAAGCAAAAGAACACTATGTACAACCAATTGGAAAAATAAAAACACCCTACAAATAATAAATTATGTGAATAAGCGCTACAAGCTAAAAATATACTTCAACAGAGTATGCATAGATCACGATAACTCATCACAAAAATACTAAAGAACAAAATGCATTAACTCACCTATATCAACATTTGAATGGGATTTTTATTATGCTCGGTAGAAAATTACAAAAGGGTGAGATATTTTTATTATGCTCAGGAGAAAATTACAAAGGTGTGAGCTATACACAGACTCTATGTATTTTTACTCATTGACAATGCAAAATTGCAGAGGCCAAGGATCAATGACACCTTCACTTAGAGTGAATAGGCACATTAACTCCTTCGTCCACTCAACTTTAAGGAGGTTGCCTTCTTTGAGCTCTAATTTTTTCTATTGTCCTTCCCTATTTCTCCTTGGATCTCTCTCGTTGATCCTTTTTCACTACACCATTCATTTTTAATGGTCTGCCTTTGGAAGGTGAACCATCATGATGGTTCGTTTCCACTTCCAATTTTTGCCAAAGAGACAAAAATAAAACGAAATGAAATAAATCATGTTTATTTACAAAATTTACAATTGTTTGTCAAAGATTTGATTCAAATCACACCTCCCCATTGGAAGGCTTTTGGTCCCCAAAAGTTGCACCATGAAGGAGACGGAAACACAAGGCCTCCATTTTCCTTTACATATTCACCATTCCATTGCTAACAAAGGTGCCTTGTTTCCTTCTTGTTTGCCCTTGTTTTGTTTCTAGAGGAGTTATGCACTTTATCTCTTGATGTTCTTTGACGAGGTATGCCTTGCTATCCTTAACTAAGCGGTACTTGTTTTATCTCTTGTAGAAGGTAACATCCCTATCCCACAAGTAAGGGCTACCCAACATCAGTCTATAGGCGTCCAATGGTGCAACTTTACATTATACCTTATCGACATAACTGACACTAATGACAAACTTGATTTTACATCTTCAAGTGATTCTCATAACAATTTTCCCTTGAAACCATACTATGAACTTGGTTGCACTAGATCGTAGGTTTCTAGACCAAGCTCATCAACTAATGTTTTGAAAATCATGTTACATTGAGAACCACTATCGAACAAGGAATTTACCTTCTGGTTCTTCACTTGAACCTTGATTCGGAATAGCGCATGTTTATCTCCACACACCTTGGAATACTTCAATGTGCTGCAAACTATGGCTTCGTCAAGATTAGAGGTGCTTTCTATTACTTCTTCTTTTGTCTTTGTAGCTTCCTTTGCTTTACCCTTGGACTTAAGCCACTTTGAATGCAATTCTAGATGAAGTTTCCAACACTTCTCTTTCGTGTGTCCATCCACATCCCAATGTTTGCAATGCCTATTACAATCCTTCGGTTTCTCAGTTGTGGTTGCCATCTTCTTGTCTTTTTTCTTGCTAGTTTCTTCTTGGCCCATGTGTTGTTGTCCTTTATTGGAGTCCAAATCAATGTAGAGATCCTTCTTGCTTGCCTTGTCTATGATTTTCACACCATGAGGCTGCAATTGTCTTTGGGTATGGCTGAAAAGTCCTCCAAGGTAATTCATCACCACTCCTAGCTCTTCTAGAGAGATACCCAACCTGATGGCCTGCGTCCTGAACTTCGAAGTGTACTCTTGCATTCCTTGTCCTTGTTCTTGCCGAAGGTACTACCTCTTCATGAGTTGTTCCTCTTCGTAGCCTATGGGATAGAATTGTTACTTCGATAATGCCTCGAAGTCCTCCCATTTCATCATCGTGGGCTTCTTGCCTATCCTCAATGCATCCACATAACTCTCCCACCATAGTAGAGCATGCCCAATCATCTTGGATTTGATAAAGACCAAAGTAAACTTCCAATTGTTTCAACCAACTATCCAAGGCTTCAACATTAGTTTGTTCGTCAAACATGGGTATTTCAAGCTTCGCTTCAATTTTGAAAGGAACATTGGAAGATGAAGAAAAGTTGTTGTGATTACCTGATTTTCCAAGCATCCCCCCTTTGGAACCTTTTGGGCCAGCCTTGTGTTCTTCATGCTTAGCCTCTATTGAGTGTGCTTCCTTACCCTTCATTAGCAGTAGTTGTGTCACCGACTATGTCAATGTAGCAGTGCCTTTCTCTTATTGAGCCAATCTAACCTTTGAGTCTTCCCTTCCATCTTCTTCAAGATGATTCCTCACCATTGATGGTCCTTTGCTTCTCTATAGGCCTGGCAACAATGTTTGTCCACTATTTCAGTACTAGATGTGGGTGTTTACCATGTATGTGTTCTCCAATTCTTCAGAACCTACTATGATACCTTTCAATCCTTAAACAATAGGCCTATGGCTTGTACGTCTCACCAACACAGATGCTTCTGCGGAATAAAATTCTTCTTTCTATCTTGATCTTCTTCGACTAATTGTAAGACCTGCAATATGCCCGTCAATAATTGAGTCGACCAAATAATAAACCTGTCAACCTCCCACAATTCGATTCGGCCCAATGACTGACCAATTAAATGCTTCGATGGTTAGGTCGACCAAATGATAGACTAGTCGAATGTTCAAGTGGTCGGGTCAACCAAATCAAAGTTGAGTCGACTACTCCAATGCTCGGGTTGACCAAATGAAACCCTGGTCGACTACTCTGATGGTCGGGTCAACCAAATGAGAGCTTGGTCAACTACTCTGATGGTCGGGTGGACCAAAGGAAAGTTTGATCGACTAAATGAAGACAAATAGATCACAGGAGAAACCAAGATGGATTGAGGGAAAGAAATGAACTGTCTGCAAGTAAATTCGACTAAATACCCACAAATAAAATTAACTCGATGGGATGAGTCGACCGACAAAGGATAGAAATGATCAAAGGGCATTTTTGGTAACTAACGATGAAGGAAAAACGTCCAGAAGAAGAATTGGAAGATCAACAACGTAGAAAAATGTATAGGGAAAGTAATTCAACTTAGGGATTGTGTGTGGCTGCAAGAAGGAAAATAAAATTTCCCAAGCAATAAACAACATGCCCGAGAAATGGGTAAAATTCATAGGGGTCTCTAAATTCGCCTAGGCAGTACAAGAAACACCCTGGTAGAGGAGAACACCCCCGAAGGTCTATAAATTCGCTCAAGCAAAGGATAAAAAATCAAAGAATGCTATGCACAACCAGTGGGAAAAATAAAAACACCCAACAAATAATAAATTATGCGGACATGCACTACAAGCTAAAAATATGCTTCAACAGAGTATGCATAGATCACGGTAGCTCATCACAAAAGTATCGAAGAACAAAATGCATTAACTCACCCATATCAATGTTTGAACGATATTTTTATTATGCTCAGGAGAAAAGTACAAAGGGTGAGCTATACATAGACTCGATGTATTGTTGCTCACTGACAATACAAAATTGCAGAGGCCAAGATTCAGTGACACCTTCGCTTAGAGTGAACAAGAACATTAACTCCTTCGTCCACTCAAATTCAAGCAAGCTGCCTTCTTCGAGCTCTAATTTATGTTATTGTCCTTCCCTATTTCTCCTTGCAACTCCCTTGTCAATCCTTCTTCACTACAACCTTCATTTTTAATGGTCTGCTTTTGGAAGGGCAACCCTCATGATGGTTCGTTTCCATTTACATTTTTTGCCAAAAAGACAAAAGTAAAATGAAATGAAATAAAAAATCTTTATTTACAAAATTTACAAATGTTTGTCAAAGATTTGATTCAGACCATGTGGGGCTAGACACGTGTGGACTTTCAATAAGATTCTAGAAGTTCCAAAACCTTATCACTAATTGAGGGTCAAGGATGCAAAAAATCTAACCCTAGATGGATATTTGGCTATGTTAAATATCAGATCGCTAGGAGGAGAAATGGTTCTATTATTTAGCATTGTACTTGTTCCATATTTGAGTAGAGTATATAGGAGTTGTATTTTGAGAGCATAACAAAGGAGGTAGGAGATTATGGAGCATTCATTCATGACACAATGTCAAAGGCAACTCCATAGTAAGTGCCCCTTTTTTTGTTACTTGCATTTCATGACTGAAAAAAGGAGAGCAAAGCATAGGCCTCACCTTCTATCTAGGTTTTCTTCCCTATCATGTTTCCCATGATACATATTATGTTCATACTTGTGATGGTGTGTTCATTTGTTTATTATTTCTTTTTCATATTTCAGTTACTTTCATAAATTTGATCAATAAGCTAGTAAAAATTAATCTAAGATCTAAGGAAATAATTTGTACAATCTAAGATTTCAGAATATTATAAGATTTGTTGTGATGAACTGTTCCAATGGAATATCGATTTTAAAGTTGCAGGATCCAGAAATTGGATTAATAAGGAAGTTGCAGAACCCTAGCCATGGCGTATGTGTCTATTCATAGCAATCCTTAGGATGTAGCGGAAGAGAGATTTTTGAGGCTAGAAGAGAAATTTGTTGATATATGTTGCAACATGGCCCTCCTCATGGAAGTCCAAGCTTTTTGGGGAGGTTGGTGGCTCTAACTCAGAAGTTGGATCTATTGAGAAACTTGGAGATACTTGGAAAATGAGTCAAGAAAAGAGCATGAGAAAGAGAACCCCAATTCTAGTGCCATCACTCTGTCACAACCTCTATTTAAAATGGAAGCAAAAGTGGACATCAAACCCTATCAAGGTGAGATTGATGTTGTTAAGTTGAATCATTAGTTGCAACTGTTAGAAGTGTATTTAAGTGTCCATAATATATAGATAAAGAACATAAATTTTTATTTGCCTGACTGAAATTAGAGGGCCATGTACTAACTTGGTGGAAAATCCACATAGAGACACTTAGGCTAGAGGGTGATCCAACAATAACTAAGTGGGAGGATTTTAAAATCCTCATCAAGTTCCAGTTCTACCCTATTGGGTATGTAGAGGACCGGTGGATCCATTGGCATCACTTCAAGCATATGCAAGGCCATAGTGTGAAAGAGTAAACAATTGAGTGCAAGAAGATAGTGATCATGTTGGGTATCTCTCCCAAGAACCCATATGTATTCCTCAAGTATATGAGGGGTCTACTTAGTCATTTGTGAAAACAAGTGATGCTCTTCAGACCTAGGACCATCGATGAGGCATGTGTGCAATCACAATATCTGGAGAAAATAGGCCATAAGAAAGGACAACCAAGTGATTATAAATAGAAAGAATACGAAGATGCTTCCAAGGAGGGGAAGAAGAAGTGGAAAGGAAAATATAAGAATATGATAGCCACTGCACATCAGTACAAGGATCCGAACAACCACTGAAACCTTTGCAATATTGGTAGTCACACCAAAGACAAGTGTTGGAAGATACATCCAGAGTTGAATCGAAAGAACTGTAAGAAGGATGCTAAGAAGAAGAACCTACTAGGCAAGGATTTGGGAAACCAGGTAGAGAGAAGCTTGGATGTGGAAGATAAGATCGTCTGCACTTCATTGCAAAATGAGGTGAATTTGAGTAGCTTTCATCACAATTGAAGAAGGAAATGACAAAACTCTTCCATATTAAGGTCCAAGTCAAAAATACCAAGGAAGATGATCTATTCGCTTTTGGCTGACATGCTAATCTCAAAGTAGACGACCTGGTCAATAAGATTGGGTTGGAGGTTCATGATCGTCCAAGCCGATATCCATTGGGATGGGTGAATAAGGACGCAGAGATTAGAGTCACTAAACAATGTAAGATTAAGTTTGCTATAAGTGCATATTTTATTGATGAAGTGGAGTTAAATGTAGTACCCATTGATGTGTGTGGTGTAGTGTTTGGAAGCCCCTACATGTATATGAGGAATGCAATCTTCATGCATAGAGAAAAATTGTATCGCCTTATCAAGGATGTGAATTCTTACATCATCAACACACACAAAGGAAAGTCAAAGATATTTAACAAATTTACTGACTTAACGAGAACTTTGATGTCAAAACGACAACTCTATCCATTAAACCCCATATTTTTGCATAAAAACATGAAAATCAACCCACGAATAAAAAAATGGTGCTACTGGTATCACCATTTTTCTAGCCTAGGTTAAAATTCCAACATTGTTCAAGCATGGATTTAAAAACTCATATAGTTGCTCGGAAAAACATTAAAATCAACAACTACATAAAAAAAGTGATGCTACCTAAAGCAAAATGTTTTTTTTCTAAACATTAAATTTATAGCTCATTTGAAATCTTATCGTTAACAGTATTTACCATTGCAACAAAAACCTAAAAATCAACCATCAAGTTGAAAAGTACCACTACCAGTTACACCCATTGTTTCCAAACTTAAAACAATACCATTTTTTAAACATAATCCCAAAGAATTTGTACCATTGCAGTAAAGTCAATAGCACCCCTTTTTCAATGGGGGATTAAAATTGCAACATTTTTTAAAGTAGTGTAAAAAAGGATCACTACCGTAAAAAAAATCATAAAAACAACCCTTTAATGTTTACTTTTTAAAGGTTAGTTTTTCACTCCAGATAATACATATTGCCATGAAAATATCACCCTATAATTTAAAATTTTAACATCACTTCCAAATATTTTCTTACTTTTAATAAAAAAAAGTCAATACAAATTACATTGAATGAAACATAAATTATTTCTTAAAAGTATTGTTACATTGTCCATATTCAAAACAAATGAGTAAGAAATTTTGTTATATTCTCCATAATCAAAACATATAATTCATAAAACATAGAATGATTCATAACTTCATGTAAGATTATATGTAAGTGAGAATGCTTATTTCTAGTTAACATACAAACATCATATGAATAAAAAATACATAATATGTTTCATGCACTTATTCAAATTGACTCATGGATTCTGAAATACCATTAGAATGTACATTATTTTCATATGAATGTTTGGATGAAGATGTAGATGATCCATACTCTTCTCTATTATTAATGAATGCACCATTTGAGTCTACATGTATGCCCAACATTTCAAATGTCAAAATACTTTTAGATCTATGACTAGGTTCAACAGACTCTCATCTTGCAGTTATTTTTTATGGCAACAACCTATTGATAATGTCTATGGTCTTGGAGCGAAGAGTTCCTCTCTTTGCCAAATTGAAGTCATAAACAAGTATGTCAACATCCTCTAATTTTAAGAGGTCAGTGCGATGATGAATTATATTTTGAATTTTTCATTTTCTCTTTCCACTGACATGTTTCTCAACCACCATCTCAGGCTTGTAAACACCATTGAGTGGGTGTGTACCTATAATGTCCCTAATTCGAACCCCATTTGTAATTGTACATATAGGATGGTGAGTTGTTGGCACCAAGTTTTGGTTCTATGCACAACTGAGTAATGCACAAATAATTGCTATCAAAGAAATGGTGCGCACTTTTCATAGTGTTGCGCGCACTTGGGTAAGTGCGCAAAAATTACATAAGAGTGCACACCGAGATGAGTTATATATATATATATATATATATATATATATATATATATATATATATATATATATATGAGACAAAAGAACCTATGTGATTATGAGGTTTGTGAGTCAAGACACAAATAGGCTAGTGCACATATCCTTGTAAAGTGTAATCATAATCAAGTTATTAATAATATCACATCGTTGTGCGCAGAAAGATCAGACAACAAGAGAAGGGAGACTAACTCCATCGAAAAAGAGAAAAGGGGGGGTGGGGGACTTAGGTCCTAGGGAATACTTTATTAATATTTCTGGAAAAATGTAAGTTGTGGATAATTATGTATCCTAAGTTCCCGAGGGATGGGAATGAGTCACCAAGTCGCTAAAGCTACTTCTGAAGGTGAAAAGTGTCCAGTTTAACGCATGCAATATACATTGTTGGCCTTAGTGTATTTCATGGGGGGGAAATCATTCTTTGGGGGAAGGGGGTCATTCATTTCTTTTGCGCAGAAGGGGTCAAATCATTTGGATTATACGACTATTACCTTATCTACAGAGAAACGCTTGTAAAATGGGTTTTCTGTATTGTAACCCGAGCTTTGTTGTTGAAGAGGCGGGTTGACAGGCCCGTGAGCATTCTCTCTAGGTGAAAGATTTGATGTTGAAATACCATTAGAATGTACATTATCTTCATATGAATGATTGGATGAAGATGTAGATGATCCATACTCCTCTATTATCAATGAATGCACCATTTGAGTCTACATGTATGCCTAACATTTCAAATATAAAAAGCCTTCTAGATCTACGACTAGGTTCAACAGACTCCCATCTTGCAGTTATTTTTTATGGCAACAACCTATCGATAATGTATATGGTCTTGGAGAAAAGAATTCCTGTCTTTGCCAAATTGAAGTCATAAACAAGTATGTCAACATCCTCTAATTTTAAGAGGTCAATGTGACTACAAATTATATTTTGACTTTTTCATTTTCTATTTTTACTGACATGTTTCTCAACCACCATCACAGGCTTGTACACACCATTGAGTGGGTGTGTACCTATAATGTCCCTAATTCAAACCCCATTTGTAATTGTACATATAGGATGGTGAGCAATTGGCACCAAGTTTTGGTTCTGTGCACAACTGAGTATTGCACAAAGAATTGCTATCAAAGAAATGGTGTGTACTTTTCACAGTGTTGCACACACTTGGGTAAGTGCGCAAGAATTACATAAGAGTGCACACCGAGCTGAGTTATATATATATATATGAGACATGAGAGCCTATGTGATTATGATGTTGGTGAGTTAGGATGCAAATAGGCTAGTGCACATATCCTTGTAAAGTGTAATCATAATCAAGTTATTAATAATATCACATCGTTGTGCACAGAAAGATCAGACAACA
>JASDQU010102042.1:42885-58366 GCA_032191745.1 Picea mariana
CTGAATATAATCTTTAAAGGAGGAGGGAGGGAAAAGATCAATATAAGTTGTTTGAGCTAATTATTGTATAATTACATATATAACGCAAGTGAAATATATTCTCGGATCCAGATCGACAAAGGAAACAAGTTCGCACCCCCAAGCCAGACTATGATACCACGAAGGATACAGGTATCCACAGGATCTGTCTCTCCCAGCTTAACCCACCTGTTCTCATGCTAAACCAATGTGCCCACCGATAATAGGTTACGACAGAGAGATAAACTCATTCAGGGTTGGTTGTTCACCTGACTGGACACTTACACCGAGTTGAGCTTGAGCGAATTGATCTGTAGCTATTTGATCGACTCTCGATACTCTAGTCTGACCTTCCTTTCTCGTTGGACAATATCGATCCGATCTGAGTTCCCATTATGGTTTCCCAAGACCAGTCATTCCAAGGGAATATGGAACAAAAAACAGTCAAATAAACCCATTTCATGAGCGATCAAGTGAAACAAAATTCCATGACAGGCTGCTCAAATGGATTGTTACTAATGTCTACGTAAGTCAGAATTTTCATTGAGGATAAGTCTGGTAAAGGGCCTTCCAATCGATTGTGTCACAGGTGCAATTAATTGATTTTTGGTCAGATTGTTCAGCGACGGAACGAAATCAATCAAAGAGTTTCGATCAATCCTCAAGACCTCCAATGTTGTTACCATAGATACAGTAGCAGGAATCTCTCCCGCAATATTATTGTAATCAAACAATACGTGAATTAGTTGCATGTTTGGATTGGAAATTTCGCTTGGAATTGGGCCATTGAGTCGATTTTTATTGCAGTGGAAGTTTTTGGCGTTGGAGAGTTTGTCCAACCCGGGCATAGTTCTGTTGGACACCCGAAGTTGGCTGCTTATTTCGTTATCCACAATGTCTAACCAGTATAATTGTTCAAGATTACTTTTCTGGGATGGGTCCAATGAAGCCACAACCGATCATGATCAATTTGTCGATAGTATTAGGAATTGCTCCAGTCATACCTTTGTTGTATGATAAATTCAATGATCGCAGCTCGATTAGAGAACCAATGTTGCTGGCCAATGTTCCTTTGAGATTCATCGTTGATAAGCTCAATGAGGTGACTTTGGAGTCAGTGTAGATGACACCTTCCCAATTGGACATGCCAGGGTCTGAACCCTTCCAATTGATGGTGTGTTTTGTCAATCTGCTTGCAGTGCCCTCAGGGCGGTAGCATTTTCACTATCTATTAATCCTGTGATTCCAACGCATAGTAGACCAACAAAAAGCAGAAGAAGCAACGATGTCAAAGACACGACCATCCTAAAGAAAGAGTTTCAAATCCAATCCAACCACACTCGAAAATGAATTGGAATTGGATTATCTGACACCACTGCCACTTCAAAAAGAAGTCCAACTTTTCGATGATCTGGTATGGAAGGGATTATGGAATGGCTATAGTTGATACCGAATGGAGATTTACCTCCTGCAGCAGTGGATTGTTGCTGACGATTGATCGACATACCCAATGACCAATCACTCCCCACAAGACATGCGTATAACTCAATTCTTCTTTTATTTGTAATTCCTATCATAATTTCTCACTTGCTTGCCTGACTTGATTTCAAATTCAATCTAATTAATCCCAGGAAAGTTTGTTTACTTCACTCGTACACCAGCGTCCAACTACTAGATGGAATTATTATCCTTTGCCATTCTTAATATGAGATGGTTTTTGTCGCCCACCTTTGGCTTAGAGAAAGAAAACGCCAACGATATTGTTTGGATGGTAGATCTAACTGCACTGTGCTGAAATATCTCTGTACTTGGAAAGTTTGACTAAAATAGTACATATGAAGCGTGAGAGAATATGGGATTTTTGATATAGGGCCATGCTCATAATAATTCGAACTATTATCCCTCCATATATGTATAAGTATCCATTACAATTATGCTCTTGACCATTTTTCCAAATCGAGTAATTCACATATAAGAAACTTTTATACTTCACTACACCATCTTCCAATCCATCCTTAATCAATATAGTGATACCCCTCTTTGATTATGACATGGCATGAAGATAATTCCAAGGCCATAACCCTTTAAAGAGCACGGGACAATTTAAAGTCATAGTTAAAATATTGAGTGGAGAGACATATGTTTTGTTAGGTGAGACACGTCAACATATAGAGTGGTATGATGGGTATAATGTGAAATAAAGTTAAGGTCATAACTTCAAAGGTATGGTATGACTTTATGAAAAGTGAGTTACATGATAAGGTGATGCACACGGTTTATAAAAGATGTTATGTCGATGTATCAGTTAAGGGTGGGGAATAGGATAATGTGAATAATACGAGGAGTGCGAAAAAGGGTCATGCTTAGCAATCAATCAAGTGCCTTGATCATTTTGCTAAGAACATTGCATTAATCTTTCAATGAAAATGGACAAAACTTGGCGTAAGCATTGTGATTTGAGGGGAAGGCTAGAAACGCTTTGCCGGCTAAGTGTCGTTGACCAAAAATATAGTCAACGCCCCATTCGAAGTTGGTTTTTCCTGTTTGGGTTTCCAGTGCAAAACTTCTAAGTTCGATGGTGATTGGTTTTGTTTTATTTCATTATGTTGATCATTAGTTTGTTGTTTATTTCATTTTTGAAATGAGATATGGATTCCATGCATTTAATTGCTACCTATAATTGGGTTTTAATGAGTATGAAGAACCGCGACCACTCTCGACTACCCATCATCCATTTCCTATCAAAATCGAAGACCAAAGGATATTGAAATAGTTTTTCGAACGAATTTTCATTTCCTAGGAACCTAAATTAATTTCTAAAGCGTTTTTATCTACGAGGACTATAATTCTCGCTCCCTAGGTAGTTGAATTGTTCATTGGTTGGTTAATTTATCTTGCTAGTCTATTCCTTCCTTTGTTGGTTGACTTGAATACCATTTGGTCGAAGTATTTAGTGCTAGGGTACCTAAATTACTTGCCAAGTGGAATTTGAGGCTGTTGGGACATTTGAATATTCACATAGGTCGTACGTCTCACTTTTGGGCGAATTCCTCCCTCACCCAGTTGTAATTTATTACCTAGAGCTATCCTTCATTTCCTTGGGTCGATTAGACTTCATCCTAGTCAAATTTATTTTGTGGAGTCAATCGTTTACCCCCATCCTACTTAATTTCTTATCTAGTCGATTTACAATGCAAGTCGACTCACACTACAGTCTTGGTTGACTTTTACTTACCTAGCCAACATAATTGCCTTTGCTATTAAAATCCAGTTACCTAGTCCACTTATAGTTCAGTGAAATTCGAATTTGATTTAATTAGTTGATTCAACTTCCGTCGATTCAGATTCACTCAGGCTAGTCAAATTTCTTGTGTTTAGACGAGCCACCATGTTGTTGGGGGTTTCTAAATACTGCAAGGCGTATTTAAAAGTTAAGGGGTGAAATGCTACTTTCCTGGGCGTTTCTAGAAGTGGATAGGAATTTCTAGATGTCGCAGGGCATTTTTAGAAGTGGTTGGGCGAAATTCTATTTTCCTGGGTGGATTTCCAATTGCATGGGCATATTTAGTTATTTCATGGGTGTATCTAGAAGTTGTTGGGCGAATTTAGAAGTTGTTGAGTGCATTTAGAAGTTGTTGGGTGTAGTAGATGTATGTTGAATGTGTTCTGATGTTGTCGGGACGTTTTTTAGATGTTGTGGTTTGTCTAATTCACCCTTCAGACAATTTTGTTCACCAACAGTTTTCCAGTTCGTCCTCTAATCATTTATCTCCTCTATCAATTGACCCAACTCAACCATTGAGTATTTTTCTTTGTTGTTGGTCAGTTCATTCCACCAGGCTAATTTCCCCCTTATTTATTTAGCCAACTTCACTTACTAGTCGATTTGGATTCCACTCTGGTTGATTGGGTTGTCTCTTGGTCAATTCATCTACCTTGGTGAACATGGGTTTGGTAACTAAGCGATGAGAAAAATACAAGCCACTGGATAGCAGGCTATCCAAAGTAGAGACTTAGTATCGGTTGGCTCGAGAACATCGATTTATCATTGTTGCATTGACACCTATTCCTTACATGTAGACACTTTGAGAACATAGGGGATTACAGTCTACACCGTGGACATAGAACTCTCATAGTATCAGAATTTGGTCACTAGCTTCATAATATTTGCAACAAACAAGAAGAGATATTATAGATCAGCACGAAGGAACTAAGGTCTAGTGGTTCTTGTGTAGATGGAGATATATATATGATTGAGATAGAGATCAAATTTTAAATTTCAACATAATACTCGTGTTGGTGAAGCGAGTGGGTTATAAGCCTCTCGTTTACATATCGGAAGGTATCAAAGAAGTTGCATCCTTGACCATGAATGCTGCCAGGACTTTGGACAAAGCACTGGAGACCTCGGCATGGGAAAAGCAAGCAGAGACAAGTTGGAAAACTTAAGGGCCAACAATGTCGAGCTTCAGGAGGAGAATGAGCACTTGAAAGAGTAGGTTCAGATGTTCAAGAAGAAGTTTGAAGAATGCCAAGACTCCCTCACTACAATCAGAATAGATTGGGACAAGCACAATGCACAACTTACATATCTTGGTGAGGTCATCCATATGGACAACTAGAAAGAGGATAGGCTCAGGAAAATCATGACACAGTTGCAACAAGAGTTGGAAGAGAAGGAGAAGGCCTTGACAAGGCTTCAAGAAATTTTCCAAGAGTACCGAGAAGCAAAGCGACCTTCCATGTCCACTTCATATGCTAGCACCATGACTGAGACCACCTCGGTAAGATCCCCTTTCGTAGACATATCTCAAGAGAAGCTCAGTGAATTTGAGAAGCACACGAGAGGCATTGGTTCCAAGCTCTTAAAAAAATGGGCTATGATGGACAAGGGTTGGGCAAGTCAAGATAGGGAATATTGAGCCCCATTGTAGCTACACCATGGGTCAAGAATGAAGGCTTGGGCTTTGATGGTTGAAGTGAAAATTCGATCGCCATGAAGAAGACCATTTTCGTGAAGGCAACTGACATGTTGGAGTTGACTTTCTCATCAGGAGAAAGAGCGGTAATGAGTGTTCATCCCACGCCTGCACTAAAAAACAACAACACACTAATCAATGAAATTGATGGGTGTTATATATGCACTAAAAACCCTCAATTAAATTGTCAACCCGGGGTAAGTAAACTTAGAGTTGTAGAAAAATATATGCCAAAGGTAGAAGGGATGGTAGTAGTATAGTCTAACTAAGGAAGTGGCTATCTAAGGGATAATCTATTCAAGCAAAGCTATCTAATGAGAAAACCCTACTAAGCAACTTTAAACTATGTAATCTAAGTACTTTTGAACCAAGGATCGATGGATAGTTCTAGGAAAACAAGTGAAAACCCTACTTAAAGCAAACTAGTTCAATCATGGCAATAAGCAAAAGCAACTATTTAAGCATAACAATAAGCAGATAACAACAGCAAATTACTTTAGCTTGACTACCTAAATTCAATGAGCAACTACCCTATGAAAGCAAGTAAATAAACAAGCAAGCAACTATTCTATTAAAGCAAGTAAACAAGTAAGCAAAACAACTAACTAACCTATTAAAGAAAGTAAACAAGTAACTACTCTAAGATAACCTCTACTGCAAGTAATCAAATTAAAACTTCTCATTGAACAACTATCTAACCTAAGAAGCAAGTGGACTATATTCTTAATTAAAATTTCAAAACTATTTCTAATTCATAAAAGGAAATCTATTTAATTGAAAGCAAGAAAGACTAACAACTAACCTTTAATCTATGATAAGCGAAATTGTTCTTTAATCTATCAAAACGAAAGACTATCTATCCTACAGCAACAATAAAACTATCTTCTAATCTATGAAAGCAAGAAACTATCTTTTAACCTATAAAAGCAAGAAAACTATCTTCTAATCTATGAAAGCAAGAAAACATTTTTTAACCTATGAAAACTCAAATATAGTGTTGGTGGTTGTGTGAATGTCTTCAATGTCTTATAATATCTCAATGGCACTTGACAACAAAAGATAATTCAAGCGGTATAAGCTCAATACTGATTTCAATAGCAAAGTGAAAGGTGTGGATTAAACAATCCAATGAGAATTTAGCCATTACGGAAACAATCGTCAATTACCTTGCATATTCTTGGAATTATTACTCATGTATTAACCATCAACAATATAACGAGATTTTAAGTGTACTTCTATGCTATGTAAGCAAAATTAAATTCAACCATTAACTAAGAATTGTAATTGCAATCTAATTCTAGGAAACAAAATACATAAAATGAAACTATGATATATCTATTCTAACAATTCAAAGTACAAGAAAGAAAAATGCTTAAAAACAGGTATTAAAGCATGACGTATAAAAAGTAAACTAATGAATACATTAACTAACAACTAGTTAAGCAAGATCTATATAAAAATGGAATAAGCAATCTATAATTAAAAACTGAAACTAACCCTATCCATCCACTGAATCCTTGTTAAAGAAGACATGCAATAAAACTCTGTTCTATTCTATTTCAAACTCTGTTTTAAACTTAATTCTAAAAGCATAAATAAAACACAATCTAATATCTAATTGTGCACGGGGTTGGTCTATGAATTTGCAAATTCGTTCCTAACTACAAGATCAATGCATACTAATACAAACCTTCATACTAATCTGCAAAAGAGAGTTAAAATGATTAAACTACAACTGCAAATTAATTAGCAAAGGAAAAATAACAATGCACGTACAAGAAATAAACAAGAGGCATCTAAGCTATAAAATGCATAAATAACTTAGAGAACAGTTACCAGACTATTGGTGGGCCCCCCAGCAAGTTGTGGTCACTTCTCAAATGCACACCATGAGCTCAGCAAAACGATTTCACCATTAAAACTTGAAAAACACAGTCTTATACAATTCTGGATTGAAAAATAGCAAAACATAGGAAAAAGTTTTTATCTCTAACTACCGAAATAGAGCGAGCCAATAATCATCTTGCTTAACAACTTAAACTGATTTGTCAAGAGTTTAGTAGCTGGAGGGGGCAAGCACGAGAAAAACCCATGTTTCTGATTCACCCACCACTGGCCGCCAATACCATAACTGCCAAATCGCCCACCGTTTTTGTGCAGGACGCGGTGCTGGACGGAGTGTCGGATCGGGTACCAGATCGAGTACTAGATGGAGTGTCGGACCGAGTGTCAGAAGCATAAATGTGATGCGATTTTTCCCTGTAACACCAAAAATTCTTCAAAAAGCTTCTCCAAAACATGAAAAACACATGTACATTCAGAAAAAGTGTCTAATAACTGTCATAAAACTGATTATATCTCAGGCCCAACATTACCCCCACACTTGCAATTTTGCAGGTCCCACTGCAAACCAAAAAAAATTACCCCTCGTGACTAGGCTTGCTGAGGAGGATCAGCTTTGGAAGCTTCTCCTTCTTGCTGTGAAGACTTTGCCTTGTGCCTCTTGTGTTGCTTCAGTTATGCTCTGAGGTTGCGGTTGGATTTGGTTATCTCATCAACCAATCGTTGAAGGGAGTTGACCTTTTCTTGGAGGATTGCATTATCATGATGAAGGTGTGTGTCTATTGTCTTCCTTTCTTCCAACTGTTGGAGAAATTGATGGTTTTCTTTTTGTAGCTTCTCAATGGCAGGGGCGGAATTGGTGATCTCGGAGGAAGGCTTAGATCCTTTGAGGGATGTGGACAATTTATCAGTCTTAGGATCTAGAGTAGGCATGGGTGAAGTATGAGTGATGGGGGATTGGTAAGGAGAGTAGGTTCTGATTTTGTCTTTCTTAGTGGATCTAATCCATCCGCGGAAACTTCCCTAAGTCTCTTGTGAGGGCTCTCAAGATCATAGGACACTTGGATAGCGTCTGAAACATGCAGGGGTTTTGCATAAGGTTTTGTTCTTGTGCTCCGGGTACTCTTTTGAAAGGGTCCTTTACCAAATCGATTGGCTCCCCTCCTATTTGTGGGAACGATGGGAAAGTCTTGTTGAATTACTTCTTGGAGATTTTTAGGTGTGGGATCAAGAGAGATTGAAGGCATTGGGGGGTTAACAATAGGCTTCTTTTGGTCTTTGCTCTTGGTCTTTTTACCCGATGAGGAAGTAGGGATATCAACAATATTTTTGTATTGTTCTGGCAAAGAGAGGGTTTGTGCAAGGGGGTTTGGAGTTCTTGGAGAGTGAGGCTTGGATGGAGAGATAGTTCTTAGGCTAAGTGGCTTTTTTTCGGTCTTAATTGTCAAGTGAGGATTTGTGAATTGATAGATAAATGCATCCCAAGTTTGCCCCCGTTTCTCTAATTCAGCTAGAACAAGGAGTTTGATCAAGCCATGGTGAAAGAGACTGTTGTGTGCGTTAGTCACATTCTTCCTCACTTGAGAGGACATCTTCTCCAAGATTTTTAGAAAATAGAAGGGGAAGTTCAAAGGTTTGTTGAACTGAAAATGAGCCAACAATTTGAAATGACAAGCTTTGAAAGTGGAGTATCTACCTTTGCATGTAATCAACCTTGTGATGACGATGAGAGGGTTGATCAATTCCACCTTTATACACTCCCTAGAATATCCTTTTGCTCCTAGAATGTTCTGGAATTCGGGCTTAAACACCCTGTTATAACTCGAGCGTGGCAGTTGGTGGTTTTTGAACCATCTATCTCCCATTCTTGGAAGCTTCGTGGCTGCAACAATGGAAATTTCTGAGACCTCAAAGGAAAGAGACCCCACGCGTGTTGTCTTCCCATCGAAACCAAGGGAAAATTGCATGGAGAGGTCGTCATCATGACCCTACAAGTTAGACAAAAATGGCCCCCAACCTACGTGCAAAAACACCTCTCTGCATTGTGCAAATTCGGGAATGGCAAAAAGGTCTGCATAGGAAGAGGGTTCATACCTCCCAGGCATTGTGGCAGAGGCAAAATTCACCAGGCAAGGGCACGAATGGTCCAAGAGATGGCACGAATTGGGCACAAGCCGAGCGTAATTCAAACAGGGGACGAAATGGCAGAGGCTGGGCACGGTTTATCAACACAGGGCAAAGCAAATGGCAAGGGTGAATTGAGATAATGGTTACCCAACCCAAATTTGAATGCGCCTATGGTGGAGTAAGTTGCACACATGTGCGCACGAGCTGCCATGTGTGGGAATTTTCGAATTCGAAGGCTCATTTTTGGGGGCAATGTAATGATGCACAGTTAGATCAATGTCCAAGTCTTTTGACTTGGACATTTGATCATGAACATATAAAGAATCTTCAATCAATTTCTTGCAACCAATTCAATTGAATGTAATTGATATCTAGTTACCTGGAATCTAGGACAATTACTGGTGTGTAATTCACATGGCACTTTGTTTGGCACCTCATATGGTACTTCATACGGAACCTCTGTGTTAAATACATTTTCACCTCTTGTAATGGATAGCCTGCAAATTTGAAGTGTTTTTGACAATCATAGTGGTTAATGAGCAGAGGCAGAATGCTTCATTGTTGTTGAGTTTGCCACCATACTCACTCAATCCTCTTGCATATGACATATAATGTCAAACCTACAATGATCAGGTTATAGCAAGCATAAAACATGTACTTGTAAATCCTACAATGTACAACTTGTAATGAAAGATAAACCGATCAAGAGTGGTCTGTTAAGTATATGTTCAGTAATTTATAGCACACAGGAGTTTACCACTTCAAAAATAAAATGACTATTAATGTAATAACCTGTATCATGGAAATAATACAAAAATTCTTGCAAAGATTTATTTCTCTTAGGCAATGATCATTTGTCAGCTCATGAACCCCTCCCCCACACCTAAGTATTGTGACACCTCACAATCAAAAGTATAGGAAACCAGTCAGTATCCCCCAATAGCCAAAGATTTATAGTATGTCAAGTGTAAATATAAATTTCACAGATTGGTTTGACGAGACGGTTAGAAGATGACCCCACCTATAGGATAAGAGATCCTATATATAGATAAGAAGAGATAGGCAAGAGAGTTTCAAGATAGTCTTAGAGTTATTTCCCAATGGCAAGTTTATGGATTTCATTAAATTTAGCTTAACCACACATACTTCATGTCAACGTTTTCTGCAAGTAATGTTGTACATCAAGACAAGTTTAAATTTATTATTTATTTTTGTCAGATTACCATCCTCGCTAGGTAGAATGCCCCGTTGCCAGCAAGCTTGTTCAGTACTCCGGCGGGTTTACCTAGTCATACCATAGGCCGATACCCGCTTCCAGAAGACCTGTTCAGTATCCCGACGGGTTAGCCTCTTACACCCTCAGAGACTGGCCCTCCATCTTTTAATATTTTAGTATAAGATTGCTTTGTGCAAGAAGATGGGGGGATAGCTCTGAAAACAACTTTTTCTTTTCTTTTTTAATTGGGATGGTATTTATGTTAGAGGATGACTTTCTGTTATATTACTTAGTGATTGTTGCAATGTAAGGGGTACTTAAGCGGACGTGTCCTATCGAAAGATATGATATAATCAATCTATTTAGTGTGTAGTGGATGGTACCATTGAAAAAGAACAGAAAGGTATCTCTAGGCTCAACTCACTTTCTTCTTTTGTAGTTATTGTGATGTTTCCATGACTGAACGCTAATTAAACATCCTTGTTACTCTTTGATAAAGACCCTTGACTTACTCGGGTTTCTTGGAAAAAACTGTACGAGAGACCTCTAGGCTTGATAGTTATGGTATCACTTCCTTATACAGTGGCAGAGAGTTTCAAGAGTAATTGCTTTAGAATGCCTAAAAAATGAGAATTTTTGCAAAAATATGGCTAATTACAGTAAGTCAATATTCATTATGCTTTAGCAGACATAAAATTCAAGTGTAACAATGTTTTGAAGAAAGATCCTTGAAACTGTGTACTCCTGGTGAAATAAATACTTACATAAATCTCTAGAATTGCCTTATTAACAAAATTCAAAAACTATTTACATATATACAATAGGAAATTCAGAAAACTTTTCAAGAACAAGGGGGGAATTCCTCATCTACTAAGGCCAATGCTTTGTCAGTTGACATGACCTGTAGAAAATCCTCTTTGGAAATGGGCTTTTGAGTCGGTGTCCATTTACTACAAAGGAGACTTGTCCATCGTCAATTATTTTAATTTTTACAGCTCCATTGTCATATACAGTGTCTACCTTGTAAGGGCCCAACCACCGGGTGGTGAGTTTTCCTTTGAAGGTTTAGCAGAAATAAATTGGCTTAGCACATTTTCTGTTGTGTGCTCCTGAAGTGCCCATGCATGGTCACTTGGCAATACGGGTTCTTCCCAGTCCTCGTTCTCATATGGACATTCAAGCCACCATAGATTCTCCATAATAGGTTGAGTTGGAGGGTAAATGGTGAGCTTATGAATAGAGAGACCATTTGAGATGGTCATTTCCCCTTCTCTACAACGAATAAATGCATTGGTTGTGGCTAGCCAAGGTCTTCCCAAAATGACGGGATGACCTTTGGTAGGATCCTTTGAGTGAATGACAAGAAAATCTATTAGGTATTCCCACGAGACTAAAGTAACCATGATATCATCTAAAATTCCTTCAGGTATAACCCTCGTCTTATCTGCTAATTCCAAAATGGTTGGGGTAGGCCGAAGAAGAAGTTGTAACTGTAATTGTTCCAAGGTAGTAGCGGTCATCACATTGATGGTTGCCCCTAGGTCTATGAGAGTGTTTCCAATGGAGACCTCATTAATGGTTATGGTCACTACGGGGTTTCCTGGGTTCCCATATTTTGCTATCTTTGGTTGCTCTGATATGTATTCAGAAATATCTCCTATCAAGTGTACTGTAGGAGGGTCCTTCTACTTCCTACCTGGCTTCTTGATACACAATTCTTTGACTACCTTATTGTAGATTGGAATGTCTTTAATGGATTGAAGAATGGGAATCTTGACACAAATATTTTTCAATTCATTCAAAATGTCAAATTTCGGTCGGGTGGTAGGTTTCTCGATTACCAATCGGTCTAGGTAAGGAGGGACCTTCGTAATTTGTGAAGGTTCATTTTGGGGAAGCTTGGGTTCTTGATTCTTCGGGATAATAACATATTCCCACCTAGTGTCATCCGTGGTTGTTTGGTGATTTATTCTTCTTCTTCTTCCTGGATGACTACTGAAGGTCTTTGCCTCTCCAGAACTTTTCCTGATCTTAGTTGAATTTCCTGTAATGGAACATGAGTAATAACATATGTTGGGAAGGCATGCATCTCAACATTGTGAAGAGGTTGAGGGGGCTTATAGTGTTGGTCTCGGGGAGCTTGCATTTTGATTTTGTAGCGGTTGTTGTTGTGGAATAGGAGGTAAAGGTGGTGGAACAAAACCTAGCAGAAGTTGCGGAGTGTTCGGTGGGAACTGAGGATAAGGATGCTTGGACATAGGGATAGGTGGAGATTGAGGGTTTCCTTGGTTATGTCCTCCTCTCCATCCTTGAAACCAAGGATTTTGGTACTAAGTAGACCAGTTTTTCCAACCTGGTGAGTTCCACTGTTGTTGTTGTTGATAATAGGGTGGAACTTGAGATTGTAGATCTGGGTATGTGGGTTGGTTCCTAGGCTTCCATGGCCTCCTAGGTGCATAAGAAGACTCCCAATGATCTCCACTCCTATAGATGGCTAATAATCCGGGCAATGATGGACATTTTTTCAGTCACATGGTCTTCTGTACAGAAGCCACAAACTGAAATGTTATCTAATGGGCATTCCTTTGAGGAATGCTTCCTCCTGCATCTTGGGCAATATATGCTCATTGTTTCATTTTCCTCCTCTTGATTATTTTTTATTTTTAGGGTGTCCAACTGGGAACCTATTGTGCTTAAGATATATGTCTTGAAAATTTCTAAAAGGTTCCCTATCTCTTCTCTTGTGATACCACCTAAACTAACTGGTTTTAAGCTTCTTTTGTAAGGGTCCCGAACATTCTTTCATGTTTTGGCTCTACTCCTTGAGTAATTTTTACACATTTCACATATTTCGGAAAATGGTCTATGGGAGATGTCACCTAATGCCATCAGGTTAAGCATCTCTAGATATTCTTCTGAAATTCCCTTAAGGAAAAGAGCCCTAATTGCATCCTCTGGGAGGTCATGGTATATTGTCTTCTGGGATATATAACCAAATCTTTCCATATAATCTTCAAGGGTCTCGTCTTCTAATTGTTGGATTTTAAAGATGTCATTACAAGACTCTTTGGTCTTGCAATAGTCTTGGTACTTTTTAAGAAAGATGTCTTTCATGGCTTCCCAAGACCTAATACTAGATTCTCCCAACCCCGTGAACCATCTTAGTGCAGATTCTTTGAGGGTGGCAGGCAAGAATTTTAGTTTCTGGGCATCTTGTACGTAGTTGTAGCTCCTACACAAAATGTCAAATTCAAATAGGAAGGTGTATGGATCTTCATTGTTTTTACCATAAAAGGTAGGCAGTGTTGAGAGAGGAATATTCTTCATGTTGACATTTGGAGTGGTGTATAAAATCGGAAACCCAAAGGTAGTTTCGGTTTGGTTTCCAGTTTCTTCTTCCACCTTGTGTCTTACATTGTTATGGTCCTCCTGATCATCCATATTGGCTTGGTTTCCAAAAAGAGAGTACCTAGGTGGTTTTATCTTTGAAGAGAACAAGGTTTCCCTTTAATGGAAAGGTCTTCCTACGGATTGGATGTCTGGGACTCTACTCGAGTCGGTTGAGACTATTGGTGCCAAAGTTTCTGTGTCAGTTTGAGAGATGATTACATTGGCTGAACTACCAAACAAAATGTTCACCTGTTCAGGGTCTATGATGTCCTCAAAATTAGGGTCCCCTGGTGGTGGTGTAAAAGAAAAGGTTGTATTTTTTGGTTATGCGGAAGGCTCAAGTGGTCTTGCCTCCTGTCCCAATATGATTGATGCTTCAATTTCTTATTCTATAGTGCTCCCTGTGTTAGTCTCTTCAGAGAGTATTTTAGCTCTTTGAGTTGAGTTAGCTCCTGTTTTTTGGTATCGGTCTGCAGATTTTATAACTGGAACGTTCCTTCCCCCAAAAATATCGGAAGGAACCCTGATTGAATGGTCTAATTTAAATTTAATGTATCTCCCTTTTGGATCTCTAGGTCTATTCATGAAAGAAAGCAAAAAGAAAAAGAAAAACTACCATTGGGTTTCTAGGTCTACTCATGAAAGTAAACAAAAAAAAAGAAAGAAAAAACTATCATTGGGTTTGGGGGAGCTTGCAATAGCAGATGCACAGGTTCTTGCCTCTCATATTAAAGTTCCCCCGCCACCAATCTAATGCTAAGGTCTAGGAATGATCTATTTCCTAACTACTTCTTACCTTGAGACAACTCCCCAACAACGGCACAAAAAATGATGGGTGTTGTATATGCACTAAAAACACACTAAAAACCCTCAATTAAATTGTTAACCTGGGGTAAGTAAACTTAGAGTTGTAGCGAAGATAGTTTTTTCTGGAAAACCTAGTAGCGGCGGCGGCAGAGAAGGTGAGGGTTTTCGGGCTTCGGCCTGGTCTTTCAGCTCTCCACAGGCCCGCTGGCCTCCTCTCGAGCTACTCCAGACGCCTCAAGATAGATCCGGCCATTCGTAGATGTCTTCCCGGGTGGCTTCACCTGCGGCTGATGCGCCCCCTCTCGTGGCTGCGTCCTCCATGGCGGTCGGCGCCCCCACTGCTCCTGCTCGTGCCTCTTCAGCCAAGCCCGATGGGGGTTGCTCCGCCCGCCCTCTACCAGATCAGGGTCCCTCTTTGGGACGTACGAGACGGGCCTCTTTCAAGGATGTGGCCTCCCTCCGAGGGGGTTCCTCTGCTCCGAAAACTGCGATTATTGAAGCCCCGGCAGTTTCTATCCAGATGCCGAAGGAAGCACTGGTGTATTCCTCTCAACTCAGCAAGCTTGCCCTGATTTGCAGGTTCAACGGTTTCTGGCCGAATCTGGTTGATCTTCGCTCCTGGATTGATTCCGAATGGTCCCCGCTTCTTGTGGATGAGGTCACAATCTGCCCCCTGGCGAAGGGTTTTTTCACAGCTATATTTGAATCTTCTGATGAAAGAGACTTGGTTTCCAGCTCCGGGCCATGGTTCTGGGGCATATCAGGGCTGTCCGTGCAGCCGTGGACCCCTGACTTTGATCCAGCCACAGCCTCCATTTCTTCTGCTCCGGTCTGGGTGCGTCTCCCGTCACTTCCCCTGCACTTTCGGGGGGACAAATCTCTTGAAGCTATAGGAAATGGCATAGGGAAATATCTCTGCAGTTGCCCTAAAGTCGCCCCAGTCAACTCCACCTTTGCCCGGATCTGTGTAGAGATGGACTTCAACAAGGGTTTCCCAGCAGAAATCATCCTCCTCGGAGAGAACTTCTCTTGGACCCAGAAGATCGATTTCGAGAACCTCTGTTTCAGATGCAGGGTATGTTTTGAAACTGGACACATAGCC
>JASDQU010102042.1:62417-74494 GCA_032191745.1 Picea mariana
AGGTGAATCCGTCTCCATCCCCAAAGAACCTGTTAAGGGGGAAGATCCAGCGGAAGCAGCTCTGCCCAGGTCTTCAAGCCCAACCAAGCAAGCCTCAAGCTGGGCCGATATTGCTGAGGCAGAAGAAGTGCAAGCTCAGCCAGAAATTCCTAACCAGGGTCAAAGCAATGAATGGAAGGTCGTAACCAAAAAGAAAAAAAATGTTTATCAACGGGAAGATGTAAGGACGCGAAGCCGATCCGGCTCGCTGAAACAACTATTAACAAGAAGTAATTTGAGTAATGTGGTAAAGTTTCCAGGATTTTGAATTTTGAGTGATAGATCACTCTCGATGTAAAGGACCCAGTGGCTTGCCAATTTACTGGCCAGTCCATCTTCTTAATATAATCCATAACCGTTTTCGTTAAAAAAAAAAACTTAGAGTTGTAGCAAAATATATGCCAAGTTAGAAGGGTTGGTAGTAGTATAGTCTAACTAAGGAAATTTCTATCTAAGGGCCAATCTATTCAAGCAAAGCTATATAATGAGCAAACCCTACTAAGAAACGTTAAACTGTGTAACCTAAGTACTTTTGAACCAAGGATCGATGGATAGTTCTAAGAAAACAAGTGAAAACCCTACTTAAAGCAAATTAGTTCAATCATGGCAATAAGAAAAAGCAACTATTTAAGCCTAACAATAAGCAGATAACAAAAGCAAATTACTTTAACTTGCCTACCTAAATTCAATGAGCAATTACCCTATGCAAGCAAGTATATAAACAATCAAGCAACTATTCTATTAAAGCAAGTAAACAAGTAAGCAAAACAACTAACTAACCTATTAAAGCAAGTAAACAACTAACTACTCGAAGATAACTTCTACTGCAAGTAATCAAATTAAAACTTCTCATTGAACAACTATCTAACCTAAGAGGCAAGTGGACTATATTCTAAATTCAAATTTCAAAACGATTTCTAATTAATTGAAAGCAAGAAGCACTAACAACTAACCTTTAATCTATGATAAGAAAAACTGCTCTTTAATCTATCAAAATGAAAGACTATCTATCCTACAGCAGCAATAAAACTATCTTTTGATCTATGAAAGCAAGAAACTATATTTTAACCTATAAAAGAAAGAAAACTATCTTCTAATCTATGAAAGCAGGAAAACTATCTTTAACCTATGAAAACTCAAATATAGTGTTGGTGGTTGTGTGAATGTCTTCGGTGTCGTATAATATCTCGATGGCACTTGGCAACAAAATATAATTCAAGCATTATAAGCTCAATACTGATTTCAATAGCAAAGTGAAAGGTATGGATTAAACAATCCAATGAGAATTTAGCCATTATGGAAACAAAAGTCAATTACCTTGCATATTCATGGAATTATTACTTATGTATTAACCATCAACAATATAACGATATTTTAATTGTACTTCTATGCTATGTAAGCAAAATTAAATTCAACCATTAACTAAGAATTGTAATTGCAATCTAATTCTAGGAAAGAAAGTACATAAAATAAAACTATGATATATCTATTCTAACAATTCAAAGTGCAAGAAAGAAAAATGCTTAAAAACAGGTATTAAAGCATGACGTATAAAAAGTAAACTAATGAATACATGAACTAACAACTAGTTAAGAAAGATCTATATAAAAATGGAATAAACAATCTATAATTAAAAAATGAAACTAACCATATCCATCCACCAAATCCTTGTTAAAGAAGACATGCAATAAAACTCTGTTCTATTCTATTTCAAACTCTTTTTTAAATTTAATTATAAAAGCATAAATAAAACACAATCTAATATCTAATTGCACACAGGGTTAGTCTATGAATTTGTACATTTGTTCCTAACTACAAGATCAATGCATACTAATACAAGCCTTCATACTAACCTGCAAAAGAGAGTTAAAATGATTAAACTACAACAACAAATTAATTAGCAAAGGAAAAATAACAATGCATGTACAGGAAATAAACAAGAGGCATCTAAGTTATAAAATGCATAAATAACTTAAAGAATAGTTACCAGACTGTTGGTGGGCCCCCCAACAAGTCGTGGTCACTTCTCAAACGCACACCATGAGCTCAACAAAATGATTTCACCATTAAAACTTTAAAAATGCAGTCTTATACAATTCTAGCAATTGAAAAATAGCAAAACAAAGGAAAACGTTTTTATCTCTATCCTCTACGTCTTCTAAAGATTCTTAGCTATTGTATGACCACCACGGTGGTATTTATAAGATTTATAGACCAAGTGGTCGACCATCGGAGGGTCGAACCACTTCTAAAATCTACAAATTACATTAATGGTGCCCTAAGTGCCGAAATAGAGCGAGCGAATAATCGCTCTTCTTAACAACTTAAACTGAGTTGTCAAGAGTTTAGTAGCTGTAGGGGGCAAGCACGAGAAAAACCCATGTTCCTGATTCGCCCACCACTAGTCGCCAATACCATAACTGCCAAATCACCCACCATTTTTGTGCAGGGCGCGGTGCTGGACGGAGTGTCGGATGAAGTACTAGATGGAGTGCCAGAAGCAGAAACGTGATGTGATTTTTCCCTGTAACACCAAAACGTGAATTAGATCCTTGGAAACATAAAAACGTGATGAATTATACTCAATATCAACATCAAACACGAATCATACATACCTGGTGTAGATCATACCATTTTAGCACAAAATTCTTCAAAAAGCTTCTTCAAAACATGAAAAACACATATGTACATTCAACAAAAGTTTCTAATAACTATCATAAAACTGATTATATCTCGGGCCCAACAAAAATCAAAAAGAAAAAGAAGATCACGAGGTCCACATCAAACAAGAAATTTCTTGTGTGTCACGGTTGCAAGAAGAAAGGCCATACCATAGACAATTGTTGGTATGCAAAGACATGTTCTTTTTGTGGAAAGAAAGGCCATTGTGAGACATGTAAGAAGAAGCAAGCCATGTTTTGCAGGCCTGATTGTTTTCAGAAGTTGAATGACAATAAGGCTTCTCATATTCAAAAACATACAAAGAGGTACATTGAGAGGAGTTGTTGATGTCGAGGGACTAGAGTCTCCCCAACACCAACATTTTCAATCTCTCACAGAGCTAGGTGAGAAGAGACGGGAATATCACCCTAGGCTTAAAGCCCCAAACAAGAAGACACATTGAGCTCCAGGCTAAAAATCCTCTAACTTAGAGTCCAAGTGTGAGTTCTTATATTTTACCTTTTAACAATATTTGATTTTTATGTGATTTTAAAATTTAATTACTTCTATGTGGGGTTTTATACATTTGGAGTAACAAAATTGAATTTAATAAGGAAAATGCAAATAATAAAATGAAAAGGCAATTTAAGAAAATATTTAAAACAAAACTAAGATAGTTAGTATAATTATGTTAGTTTTAAATTAATTTGAAAAGAAAATTTTACTAAACTAAACATTAGTTTAAAGATTACATGAGAGTAACACTCTAATGATTTAATATTTTCTTTATTTTCTTTTAGAAGAAGGATATTATAAATAATAAGAAAATTAAAACAGTAAAAAGAACAAGAAAAGTTTATACATATTAACAAGTTAATGAACAAAACTTTATACACATGATTCTTTACAAAATAAACATGTTTTGTTTGTCTTTTTTCTATTTTTATCTTTAATGTTGTATTAAAAGAAGAAGAGGAAAACTGAGGATTTTAAAGAAATAACAAAGAGATAGTTCAGAGTGAAAAAGAAATTGATCTTTATTTCAAATGTTTCCCATACAAACTCTTGAATTTTCGAAACCTACAAGTCCCTACGTAGACTAGGGCCAGGTATATGATCTTTAGCCACTCTGGAACAATGTTACAATAAAGAGACCAAGCGCGAAAAATAAAAATAAAGTTGAGCTAGTAATGGAATGGAGAAATGATGGTGAATCACAAGGAGAAAACATGCATATAGAAATTGATCAGTACCGAATAAAATCGAGCTTGAATACAACAAACTAACAAGTAAACATTTACCTTATGAAAGCTAGCAATCTCATCCTCACTCCATCATTTTCGCTGCTTTGCAAAACCCCCTGCTGCCAACGATTCCTTTAATCCCTATTGGATATGTAAATGAAGAATGAGATGAAGTAGACCTCATAACACTCCAAGCATACCTCTCTCTGAATGTTCTGCCAAAGTTTTCTCTCTCAAAACTTTCTCTAATTTTTTTCCAAAAATTATCTTCTTCAGAAAAAAAATTGGCGTTGCTTCCATTATATCATTTGATGAACTGTTACCTGGTATTTATGGCAATTTTGAGGTTAATGAATCTAATCCCAGATGGGACAAAACTGCTTTTATTTAAAAGAAACAAAATATTCGTTAAGAGAATTTCCTTGTCCAAGTGTTGCTTTTTGTTCTTTGAAGAGTTGAACCATGGATCAAATCCTCTAAAGGATCGATTCCATTATGTTCACTTACATATTTATTATGTGAAATGCCACATCCGATTTATCCATTTGATTTATAATAAAATGATAGTTAAATTCCATGTTCCGTCCTTTGCATTTGACTGATTTGACATACAAACTCTCTAGTAGAATTGCGTTGTTCTTCTGAACCCGTATGAAGCGCCATGATATGTTCAGCTATGCGTTTATCCAAGAGCTCGTTAGGCTTATCAAGTAAAATAAATAAAAAATCAAAACGTGACAGAAGCGTTGTACTCATCTTCATTTGGATATGTGTTTTAAGCTTTGTGTCTTTAGATCACAGCTTCCCAATAATCCATGGCGAACACAAGTTTCAATGCCCAATTCCAAAAGTAACAAGAGAATCATTGCAGTAGTCATGTGAGCAGAAAAATGGAGAAATCCTATCACATCCCTTCGCCTTCGAGATAGTTTGATTGGAACAAAGAAAATTGATAAGAGTAAGAGAATGATTATTCAGACCAATGAGACATATGAGGATTCTAAGATGTCCATAAAGGCATGCCACAATCTTCCAAAAAAATTCTTCAGGTGTCCAAGCCATGTATCATCCTGTAAAATGTGATCCAAGTCACACTGTGGAAAGGCAGAAAACACCAGCACAAAATATATAATACCTCCAATAACATCAAATTGCCAATTCTTCTTACGAAACTTCGAAATTTTACCCAAGGCAATCCTTTTAGAGTCTTCATAAGTTGGATAAGCAACCTTATTCTCATAACAAGCTCCAAGAAATTGTTGAAAGTTGGAAAACACATGAGTCGGATGCAAAAATGCTCTGCCATAGCCATTGACAAGTAAATGTTGGACATAGACAGGATTTACTGATGGAACAACAGAGTGATGCATATAGTGATGCAAATCTCTAGCCAGTCGAATACGACATCTTCCCTTCAAATGGTCTTTTATCAAATGAGGAACATTATTTCTGGTGCAGCCACCCCAATACGAATCATGAAGCCACTTAGGCTCATGTGTAATTATGATTACGCAGTCATTCTCGCCAACCTGTGTTTTGACCAACTCGGAAAAAAACTTGAACTGGTAAATATCAATGTCCCCGCATAGAGCTTGATCAAAGCCAAATATCCACCATCCATGCGGAAGTTGGACTACAAAATAACTCTTTTGTTGGGGAAGAATCCAACCACCCAGCCAGTTTTTGTGACAGATATATCTCATGAATGTATCATGTCCATCAAACCAATCAACCATGATCATGAATTTCAAAGATCTGAGGTCCTTCACAATATTCCAACGTATCTACTCCATCAGGCAATTCAAGCTTACTCTCTGCTATATTTTCAGGCTTGTAACAAGGTGGTGGTTGTAATGCATATTCAAATGGACCAAAAAGGCGGCGCTCGTATGTAAATGGTGAAGGATTTGGGTAAGTAAGATCTCCTCCAATAAAAAGCAATATGTCATGTGGCAATTCTTTGAATGCATCGTTGTTTCTTACGCGAAGGCAAGGTTGAGCGACAAATTGAGCTACAGTGTATGTAGAATTTCCACCATCTCCAGTTCAAACCATAGTTCTTCTCTGGCAGTTAGATGATCAAAGAGAAAACCTTTTTTGTGATATTGTCATGTGCCCTGGTCATTGTTGCCTGCATCATTCGCATATCAAAGCTCCCAAGAAATAAAGTTATAGATACCAAAAGATCGAACGTTGTCTTGAACAAATTTGTTGATGTCCCTGAGTACCAAGGAACCATATCTAAAAAATATGGAATCATGGATGTCTTCTGGATATCAGAATCTATTGCTGACTGAGGGTGTGTCCAAGCCCATCTAGCTGACCTTTCGACAACATAATTTGCAATATAGAGTCGTATAAATGTTGCCCACGGAGAATACACAGGTGATAGTTCTCAGCTGATCCCCCATAGATAACCAATTTGGAAAACACATGGTAGTCACTTGCAGATCCAACAGGGGCTAGCCAAGTAGAGCAAACCTACTCCTTCAATTCATGCACTCGTGGCCATCTTGAGCCCCAACTATGATTGTCCCATTTTATAAAAGTCTCCAACAGATCAAAACCTTTACTTCCTTTTCTCTCGTAGGGGTTCTATTGCCACAATAGCATCGACTGAAGTTCGAGTAGTTTGGTTGAATGGTTATCCCCAAGAATAGGGACAAGAAATAGAGGAAAACCAAAGAAGAATGAATACATCGACCACCACTTTATATTGGTGTCCAACTTATGAATAAGAGCTTGAATATTATCAACATATATAAAGAAGAGAGAACCCGCGACCACTGCAATTATGGCATGATTTGAATGTTCATGTGGATAAGGATACCTGTGAGCAAATATTGTTGTCACTTTCTCCATTTTCAGTGTTTATATTTTGGTATTTTCTACCATAGTAATCAAACTTTTGAATCAATTACGCTGAACGATTGCCAAATAATAAATCTTCAATTAAAAGCAATTGCCTTGTTGAACAATAATAATGGGTTTTTATGGTCTCCAACTCAGCATCAAATCTTTAAGAAAGAAAGAAAAACCCTGAACCCTTTCATGATCTGAACTCGTATCATGCGCAACTTTTGAATTGATCATCGACCATCATTATTAGCAAATATTCATCATAACTTAAAATATTATTTAATGACATCTTGTTTAAATGTATAGCAGCAACTCAGCGAGAGCACACAAGACCTTGTGCAAGCGATTGCGAAATGAAAAGGGGATCCTGACAACGCTTTTTCAGCTAATTATTGTTGACAAAAATCATCGTCAACAATTTTCAACCAACAGATGTGCTTCACTTACAGTGGCGTGCAACTTGAAACAATAACTTACGATCCTTGATTCTCAGAAGGAAGGGGAAGGGAAGGGTAAGACAACATTGAGGGTTACTCGATGTGGAACAAGAAGAGGTCGATAAGGTTGGGTGGACTAGGTTATACAACAGGGGGAGACAAGATAGAGGTCAAGGGATTCATGGATCGTAACTTTGTGGAATAACTCATGGAAAGTGGTAAGTTTGAGGGGGTTTGGTCCTATTTTATAACCCGAAGGGATGACTCTTTAGATATTGACAAAATGACTACAAGTCTAGAAAACTATCATGGATGTGTGTTGAGGGAAAGACCCAAGTTTAACATTGAGCATACACAACGTGTATGCTGGAGGCATCTCAAAATGAAGGGGATGAAGAAAGGGAAAGAAGGAATATGGGGATAAGACTGACGAACGTGACGAGCGAGGATGTCTCGTGTAGCAAGTGCATGGTAGACAATCGAGGAATTATGACAAAGGAAGGCAACTTGGTTTGCCTGCAAGTTTGTTGTCCACCAAAACACATTTGGTCAATCAGTTAAAAACATACAGATAGCTTGCTTTTTAATATCACCAAGCATTGCTCCATCACTTTTGACCATCAAGGAGACTAAAAAGAAAAGAAAGCAAAACGAAAGAAGAATAAAAACGAGAAAATAAACTAAATAATTGTGAAATCAACCAAAACTAATCTACCCCTTATTGAAAACTTTTATCATTATTATTATTTATTTATTTATTATTTATGTACATAGGAAAAGAAACCATTAGCTTGGACTCAGGTCAGATGAAATTCAGGGTAAAGGAATGTGTCACCTTCTTTGCATGCGGGTCTTATGAGTTTGAAAAAATTGTGTGTGGAGAGACTGCCAACATGCCAACCAACACATGTGTATGGGGAAGAGAAACAACTAATTAATACCCAAAAGAAACGGTCACCAACCTCCAAGACATTCCAACCAACAGATGCTTTGCTTGTAATGATGAAGGAATTGAATGAATTAGATTTAGGGTTTAGGGTTTGTACCTTAAAGGGATGGTTAATGAATTCATCAAACAATTTAATATCACATGTGTAGACCTTTATATCAGGAACAGGGTCATCATGATGCAAAGAAGATTCATAACATGGATTAAAAAACATAGGAATGTCCCTAAAATAGTCATCTTCATTGAAGAACAGTGAGCACTTAGGAGGGATATGTCTGCTAGTATCAAATTCTTTAACATCTCTTGATTGAAACAAAGGATTAGAAAAAAAATTATATAGTTTAAGATCTTGATTGAACTCATAGATATCTTCAAAAGAGGACTCCTCAGTTGTATCATTAAATCCATATTGGTCTACATCATTTGACCACTCATTAGCATTATCAACAAATAAAAATGCATCATAAATTGGTTTGACATGATCAGCCTTGGTTTCTTTATTTGTATAATCAAATTCACCATCGTATGTGTGCAGATAAAAGGCTCGAAATGAAAGATGAATTTGGGATTGAGTTTTTTCACGAGGCTTAAGAAGGGTGATGTTTGAGATGTGAGAGGTGGATTGATCATTAAGCATCATGATATAATCATGATCCTCTTCACATCCAAGCTCTTGACCACAATTAGTGAGTTCATCATGAATAGGCCCTAGGAGAGATGGCTCTCGAGATATAGCCCCAGCATGATTTGAAGATTGAGACTCGAGAAAGAACATGCGATCTTGTAAAATCTTAATGATGGGAATTAAAGAAGACAAATCCTTGTGTGAATCATAAACACCAAAGGAATAAGCTATTCTACGGATTTTCTCTTCGAAGTCGAGGCAAGTGGATAGAGCTAGCTCTAGGTTTTGAACATTCTTTTCTTCCAACCGCCATCGGTAAAGAGGAGGTAGAAGTTCATAGTAATGTAACAGGGAAGCCAAGTTGGTAGGGCGAATGGGAGTAGGAATTAAATTGTATAACTTGATAAACTAAAGGTTAAATGTAAGAATGATCTCATTATCTTTCATAAGTAACTGGTTAAACCTCTTAGGATGCTCGTAAGGATTATCTAAATGCCCAAAGGTCGAAGTAAACTAGTAAGAAAGTTCAAACCAGGTAGAGATGCATCCATCAGGAAGGTTGGCAAATAAAGTGGTGGCATCGCCCTGAAGTGAATTCATGAACAAAAGCATGCAACTATCATTATTATTTACTCTGAGAATGGTGCAAGCATTTGAAAATGCACGAAGATGTTCAATTACCGTAACAGTTCCATCGCCATGAAAGTGAGGCAAATGATTCTTGAATTTTTGAGGTAAAGGATTAATCGGGTGAGCGAACTTCAAGGGAATGGGCACAAACAAGGGAGAATTGTTTAGGTCTTCTTCAAATTCAAACAGGCCATACTTGCAAATGTATTTCCCAAGGTTAGTAACTGAAACCACATGGTTACAACCACCAAACAGGCTTCCAATTGGTTGAGACATTGAAGTCTAGGAAAAAAAATTGAAAGAATTAAAATAAAAAATAGGAACGAACCATTGAACGGTCGTCCCCAGTATGGTTGCCAAAAATATGTTGACGTCGAGGGACTAGAGAGTCCCCAACACCAACATTTTTAACCTCACGCGGGGCTAGGCGAGAAGAGACAGGAATATCACCCTAGGCTTAAATCCCTAGACAAGAAGACACATTGAGATCCAGGCTAAAAATCTTCTAACTTAGAGTCCAAGCGTGAGTCCTTCACCCTGTATTTTACCTTTTAACAATATTTGATTTTTATGTGATTTTAAAATTTAATTACTTCTATGTGGGGTTTTATACATTTGGAGTAACAAAATCGAATTTAATAAGGAAAATGCAAATAATAAAATGAAAAGGCAATTTAAGAAAATATTTTAAACGAAACTAAGAAAATTAGTATAATTAGGTTAGTTTTAAATTGATTTGAAAATAAAAGTTTACTAAAGTAAACATTAGTTTGAAGATTACATGAGATTAACACTCTAATGATTTAATATTTTTTTTTATTTTCTTTTAGAAGAAGGATATTATAAATAATAAGAAAATTAAAACAGTAAAAAGAACAAGAAAAGTTTATACATATTAACAAGTTAATGAACAAAACTTTATACACATGATTCTTTACAAAATAAACATGTTTTGTTTGTCTTTTTTTTTTTTTATCTTTAATGTTGTATTAAAAGAAGATGAGGAAAACTGAGGATTTTAAAGAAATAACAAAGAGATAGTTCAGAGTGAAAAAGAAATTGATCTTCATTTCAAATGCTTCTCATACAAACTCTTGAATTTTCGAAACCTACAAGTCCCTACGTAGACTAGGCCCAGGTATATGATCTTTAGCCACTCTAGAATTATGTTACAATAAAGAGACCAAGCACGAAAAAGAAAAAGAAAGTTGAGCCAGTAATGAAATGGAGCAATGATGGTGAATCACAAGGAGAAAACATGCATATAGAAACAGATCAGCGCCAAATAAAATCGAGCTTGAATACAACAAACTAACAAGTAAATATTTACCTTATGAAAGCCAACAAGCTCATCCTCGCTCCATCCTTTCCATTGCTTCGCAAGACCCCCTACTGCCAACGATTCCATCAATCCCTGGTGGATATATAAAGGAAGAATGAGATGAAGCAGACCTCATAGCACTCCAAGCATACCTCTCTCTGAATTTTCTGCCAAAGTTTTCTCTTTCAAAACTTTCTCTAAATTTTTTCCAAAAATTATCTTCTTCAGAAAAATTCCTCCTTTACTTGTTGGGCGTTGCTTCCTTTATATCATTTGATGGACCGTTACCTAGTAGTTGTAGCAATTTTGAGGTTAACGAATCTAATTCCACATGGGACATAACTACTTTTATTTAAAAGAAGCAAAATATCTGTTAAGAGAATTTCCTTGTCCACATGGTGCTTTATGTTCTTTGAAGAGTTGAACCATGGATAAAATCCTCTAAAGGCTCGATTCCCTTATGTTCACTTATATTTTTATTATGTGAAATGCCACATCCAATTTATCCATTCGATTTAAAACAAAACGATAGTTAAATTCCATGATATGTCCTCTGCATTTGACTGATTTGACATACAGACTCTCTAGTATAATTGTGTTGTTCTTCTGAACCCGTATGAGGCGCCATGATATGTTCAGCTACGCATTTATCCAAGAGCTCGTCAGGCTTATCAAGCAAAATAAATACAAAATCAAAACATGACAGAAGCGTTGTACTCATCTTCGTTAGGATATGTGTTTTAAGCTCTGTGTCTTTTGATCACAGCTTCCCAATAATCCATGGAGAACACAAGTTTCAATGCCCAATTCCAGAAGTAACATAAGAATAATTGCAGTAGTCATGTGAGCAGAAAAATGGAGAAATCATGTCACAACCCTTCGCCTTCGAGATAGTTTGACCGGAACAAAGAAAATTGATAAGAGTAAGAGAATGATTATTCTGACCAATGACACATATGAGGATTCTAAGATGTCCATAAAGGCATGCCACAATATTCCAAAACAATTTTGCAGGTGTCCAAGCCATGTATCATCCTGTAAAATGTGATCCAAGTCACACTGTGGAAAGGCATAAAACACCACCACAAAATATATAATACCTCCAATAGCATCAAACTATCAGTTCTTCTTACGAAACTTCAAAATGTTACCCAAGGCAATCCTTTTAGAGTCTTCATAAGTTGGATAAGCAACCTTATTCTCATAACAAGCTATAAGAAATTGTCAAAAGTTGGAAAACACATGAGTTAGATGAAAAAATGCTCCGCCATATCCATTGATAAGTAAATGTTGGACATAGACATGCTTTACT
>JASDQU010102042.1:105972-144666 GCA_032191745.1 Picea mariana
CATTCAACTAACCTTTTAAGCATTCTTTATTATATTGTGGGTCCCCTTTACTCAAATATAAGTGTTTCACTACTTTCTTGGGTGATCCCTGGGTGAAGCATCTGGAAGGTTCATATAAGACTTTTATCTTTTACCCGACATCAATCCCTCTAGGCCTTTATCCCCTTCTTCCCATAGAATGAGGGACAACCCCTTCTCAGGTCAATACACCCTAAAATTCTAAGAGATAAGGAAATGGAGGGGAACAATTATGGAAAGTAGTAAGTATGGTCGAGAACGGTGTGATGGATCTTTAAGGGAGTTACTAGTAGTAAACCCATCCCCAAGGAAGACCACTTACTAGGGCACAATGTCAACCACCAAGGTGAAGGAGGGAAAAAGGCATAATGTCCAAGAGTATATCATGAAATCTAGAGCAATCTAAAATACAACATACTCAACCGGCTTAAATATTGAAATGATTCTCACCATAACACTGACTTTTACCTCATGGAGCAAGGCCCATTGCCTTCCGGAAGCCAGTTGATGTGGTGGATGCTATCTGGAAATATATGACCATCTATGGTGGTGAGAGAGGTTTCCATTTGTGCAAAAGGGTACTACTAGTCATTTAGTCTCTTGGCACTCTATATCTGCAACCTGAGGGCCTCGAGACATAATCTCCTTAGTTATCCACAAAATGGGGATAACATTTTGCTCCTACATGGGGACATGTACTCGTCGTAGAGTGCATGAGAACCATAGTATATCCTCGTAGACATGTTCTTGCAAGGAAACATCAAACTTTCAAGTGCAGGATGGCCTACTCATCCTTGTTCTCATATGATCATAATCAAAACCAACTAAGCTAGAAAAATAAAATTTTGACATTTTTTCAAAAAACTTTAAGCTAAGCATGAAATCAATATGCAAGTAAAGAAAAATGAAAATGAAATGCATCTAAACTAATATGAGCAATCAATATGCAAACACACAAAATCAAAATGACTTACCTGCTTGCCTGGGGCATGGGCCCTGAAAAAGTCATGTGACCTAAATGTGAGGTTGGAGAAGAGATTCATCTACTGGTAGTGGCATCTTCCTCCCGTCTAATGTTTTCAGATAGTACCTTTCTTTGTCATCCTTCTTCTTGATGATGTAAGGGACAAGACATGAATTGTAGTATTTTTTTTCATATCTGGGCTTGCCCTTCCTTTTTTCCCACATGATCATAAGACTTCCTTCATTTAAATCTATGCAAGGTGTATTCTCGTCATGTGGAGGATCTGTGTGGACTGTCTCTTTGACAATTTCTTCATGTTTTTTATCTTCTTTCTTCAAAATTTGGATACACCCTGGTTCATTTCCATGGTATTTTGCAAGTTTCTCTTTGTATTGATCTGTCCATGGAAGAAGCATGTCTATGGAGTCCTCCTAGATAAAGGGTAGCTCATACGGATCATACTCAATGGTTTGTGGGAGCACATCATAATCACATTCCCTGGCATAATCAGGACCATCAAGATCCATCATGTGTCTATCATCTTCCTCTTGATTGTATAGTATCTGAAAAGTGTCATCTCCCATAGGAATGTGTGCATGGGTGAGATCCATGCTAAGGAAACCCCCAAGAGTAGTGGACTAGATCCTAGATAAGAGAATACGCCAAGCATTTGGAATGTAGATCACTATTATGTCCATGAGAATGTTGATATGTGGAAAGTCAATCAAGAAAACCTCAATTTCCTCACATACCCCAAGAACTTTGACCCTTTTGGAATCAATGCCACATACATTGCCATAAGGTCGGGTTGTCTTCAAACCAAGTTGTTTCATTACCTTCAATTATATGAAATTTGTTGAGTCCCTTGAATCAAACATGCAGTTGTTCAAGTGGATGCCATTCATGCCTAATGAAAGATAGAAAGGAGGGTTCTTGTCCCTTGGATGATCGAGATACATAGTATTCAAAATGATGGGAGGATACTCCTTTTTGGTTGGCATCTGTAAGACTTTCAAAATTTATGTTTTCACGGAAGAGATTTTACACATCTCTGTCACTGGGACCGTCATATTTAGTTTTCCAAACATGCTCGCAACATCTATATTTAACTGAATATCATATGTAGTAGTTGGCTTAGGAAGAAACTCACATATCGGTGATGGAGGTAGTGGAGCCACCTTTTTTGTTGATGGAAGAGGAGTATCAGGCTGTGACAGAGGTGATAAAGTATTTTTTCTTCTGGTGTAGGTTAGAATTTCCTTCCTCCTTAATTCATTTTTTTTATCATATGTCAATATATTTATGCCTCAAGCCTCCCCTCTATTTCTCCTATTCTTTTGGCTTCATTGATATGTTCTTGGGTAACATGTTCCTCGTTGAAATTGCAAATCGTGAAGTTTATGTCATCATGATAACTTTTGTCTCATCGGGGACACTCATATTCCTTGTGGGATTCTTGGCATGGGAGACACCAAGCTTCTATAGAAATTGTCACAACAGGTTTCAAAGTATCTGGGGCCTTTGCCTCTTGTTGAGGTCTTGCTTTCCAACCGGTGGCATCTCTCTGATGTCTGGCAAACTCAGGTCTGGGAGCAGATTGATTTATTTTCATTGTAGTCATACAGTTCATAAGTTGATTCTGCACCTGAACAAACTGAGTATTCATTTGGTATATCTTCTGAGTCAAGAGAGCAATCAGATCAGGAACATTTTTGTTGGAAACCTTTGTTCTTGCTTCTGTCTTGGTACAAGGGTACTGAAAAGGTTCTATTTTTTAATCAAGGAGATTATCTTCAATGTCGATATTGAACTCTTTAGCCTCTGACAATGATGTGGGATTTTTATCTTTGAGAATGTATCGAAACTTCCCTTCAAAATCATTCATGAAAAGGAGACAAACTAATGATGATGTAGGACGGTAATCTGTTGGAATTTGATTGTACAACATGTCAAATCTGGAAATGAATTTATTTACTGTTTCATTCTCCTTTTTCTTGATTTGATTGAACTGAGTCCCAAGTGTCCCACCATCTTCCTTTTTCAACCATCTGCTTTTGAACAAGTTGGAAAAAACGTCATAGGATGTGATATGATTATCAGGGAGTCCTTTGAACCAATCAACGGCTTATTCAGTCAATGATGAACCAAATAACCTCACGGCCACATCTTCATGATCAATACATGCATTGTCCATGTCTTGTCTCGTGACATAAATGTGGTCTTCAGCAGTTATCACATTGTTTCCTGGGAACTTTGGCAACCACTTGTTGAATTTTGTTGGCATCTTGTTAGGGTAACTTTGGATATTGGCCATGTTAAGGGGTTTGTAGAGGTCCCTTGCCCAAGGGTGACCCATTGGAATAAGAGGAAGGGTATTATGGAAAAGGTTTTTAGCAATAGGAGACGTGAGAGGAGGTCTTCTTTGGTCAATGAGTGGCTACATCACCACCAATTCCTAACCCCCTAGATGATGTCATGCTAAAAGGAGACATTTTTCCTCTCCTAGGTAAAACGTTTGGCATGTGGGGGATAGGATACATCATCCAAGTCATCTTCAAGGCCTTTCGAGTTTGATCTTCTTCATCTAGCATGTAGGCCCTTGGCATCCAACCTGTGTGCTTGCAGCCCCATGGAAGCCCAAGCTAGGCTTGGTCTCCCAAAACTGTCCACCAACTAGGTCCTGCAAAGACAAATGAGCACGCCCTCCAAGGATCTCAAGTCATAACATCATGATAAGTGAATCCAATCAATAAATGAGCCACCTAATCATGTGCATCAAATATCACTATATCAAACAATTAATTTCTCAAAGACACCGGCGATTTGTCAAGCTTGAATATGGGAAGGTTGATGAGGTGTCCTATTGGGTAGATCTTGCCCTAGGTCAAGGAGAGTTTCAAAGAGATCCCTCTCTAAGCCATGTAAATTGAATGAAGTGGTTGGGCTCAAGACTCAATGGGTATAGGGCTCATGACATACAAGGGGTCGTAGTGTCTCATTTATGGGTGCCTTTGTAGAGGGTCTGTGGTACATTCATCTGCAATGCACTTTTTCCAAGCCCATTAATTGTCATTCTTTTATTTTTTCATAATTTTAAGGAGAGGTTGAAGGTCACTGCCCTGTCGTGGTGACCATATAATAGCAATGTCACCCACAAACACCTAGTGGAAATGAGAAGGTTCGCTCGTGATGAGACCCCCTTTCTCTCAGCCATGCAACTGAGAGCCATTACCCTAGTTTGGTGACCAGGTGATGGCAATGTCATACCACTAGATATTCATGGACATGATAGGTCGGCTCGTGATGAGACCTCCTATATTTCAACTAACCTTTTAAGCATTCTTTATTATATTGTGGGTCCCCTTTACTCAAAAATAAGTGTTTCACTACTTTCTTGGGTGATCCCAGGGTGAATCATCTAGAAGTTTCATATAAGGCTTTTATCGTTTACCCAACATCAATCCCTCTAGGCCTTCATCCCCTTCTTCCCATATAATGAGGGACAACCCCTTCTCGAGTCAATACACCCTAATATCCCAAGAGATAAGGAAATGGAGGGTAATAATGATGGAAAGTGGTAAGTATGGTAGAGAAAGGTATGATGGCTCTTAAGGGAGTTCCTAGTAGCAAACCCATCCCCAAGGAAGACCACTTACTAGGGCACAATGTCAACCACCAAGGTGAAGTAGGAAAAAAGGCATAATGTCCAAGCATATATCATGAAATCTAGAGAAATCTAAGATAAAACATACTGAATTGGATTAAATATTGAAATGATGCTCACCATAATACTCACTTGTACCTCATGGAGCAAGGCCCACTGCCTTCCGAAATCCAGTTGATGTGGTGGATTCCATATGGAAATCGGTGACCATCTATGGTGGTGAGAGGGGTTTTAATCTGTGCAAAAGGGTATTGTTGGTCATGTAGTCTCTCAGCACTCCATATATGCAACCTGAGGGCCTCAATACATATCTCCTTAGTTATCCATAAAATGGGGATAACAGGTGGCACAAACTGTGCCTAACACCTAGCTAAGTCTTTTTTATTGTGAAATAGTTATTATATGAGCACTATCGACTCAGTTTACAACTTAGGCAGAGTCCAACAACTCGTATTAACTCACCAATACACTCATAAATAGATTTGTCACACCAATACTCTCTATCGCAACCATCTCTGTAACCTCCTACAGTGCGCATCAGAATTTCCCTCGACCGTGGACTTGTTGTCTCTTTGTTTCCACAGACTTCAAAAATTTTGATTATGTCTCACACATGCCTCCAGTAGACTTTCATTTCCAGGCTTTCCCAAAACCAACCCAAGAAAAGCTCACCCAACTTTGTCCACCAAATCCTCCTCAAGGTAGCACAAGTCATTCTAACTGCAGCAACTTATCTCCTTGAGGGAGATTTCCCTCTTCGTCTGCCTCAAAACTGCAGATCTCTTCTTGCTCTCCTTGTCTTCCAAAAGTTCCTTCATTGGTTGTGCGTCCTTGTTCTCTTATAGGGACTCCAAAGGTATCCATCACAAATCGTCACATCCTCTGGGGGTGACGTGCCCCTTCACAAACCCATGTGTCCAAACGAATCATTGTGCCCCTTTGTGGACCCGGTCACCCAAACAAATTGTCGCACCCCTTTGCGGACCCGATTTCCCAAACGAAGCCATGCACTCGTTAATCGTGGTGCCCCTTGGGATCAATGTGCCCAACCTTGGTGCACCCCTCATGTTGGTGTGCCCCAATCTCTTGGTCACTTCATGCTTGGGAAAGCCACTTGGTGTGTACGCATGCCCAAGGCATCCACTTGTCCAACTTGGGTGCTGGGGAAACCCCAAGTTCCATGACCTTGAGGACTTGAGCATAGGTCTTTATGCCCATGTAACCGAAGACCTTACATCCTCCCCCACCTCAAGTCATTTTCTTCCTCAACAAAATTCACAATATCTACGATCTCCAAGTCTCTGCCCGAACTTGTGCCTCCACTGCAACTAAGTCTATTGAAAACCCCAAATTTCGTGCCAACCGGAAACCCCAAATTCTACCAAAGTGGAAACCCCAAGTTTCCAAAAACCAAATTGTATCGCACCCAAATCTACACCATCTATTGCTTGATTCAATGTGGTCACTTCACCCAACTCCAAGGATGAAATTCACTTAACTATGTCACACTCTCTCGCTGCGATGTTGTTTCCTTGTTGTCGTTTAGTTATGTTGTTGTTGTCGATGCCTACTACAATTGATTGCTTCCCACTTCACTTCAAAAAATTTCCTAAGTTTTGAACTCTTGTGATCTTGGTGTTGTGTCCATACTTCAACAAATTTTTCTATGTCTCTACACATTGCACGTCTCAAGTCCAGTACTAGTTAGGTGATCAATCCAACTGTCATGTCTAGTTCTTAATATATGTCTCCCCATGCCTGAACTTAATCTTTTATATCACATCTATGTCACTCTGTCCAACTCCAAAGACTAAGGCAAGTTTCCATCCTTGCCTCACTATTGTTTCCATTGTCTGATCTTCATCAAGGAGATCCTCCATAATGTCTAAGTGTTGCACTACAAACCTACTTGCACGTCTGTACTCTTGACCCCCTTATCATGATGTTTTTATCGCCCAAGTCGTAAACTATTTGAGTGGCCAGTCCAACCATCACACTCTGTAATATCCCAAGGCCGAGCCTCGGTTGTAATTATGAATAGTAACATGTTTTGTAGGCTGGTGATCCAAGTGTTATAAGCTATGAGGCTTATGTGCTTATTAGGCCGGAGAGCCTAGATGTTAAAGGTCGGGAGCCTGTTTTGTACATGTAAGTATTCATAATTATTAATATAACAACAGCGTTGTGTGTAGACCGACCACGAAGAAAGAGTATGGGGGATTGAACTCCACTAGGTTGGGTAAGAGAAGGGGGCTGAGAGGCTGGAAAGAGGGGCTAAGCTGAAGAGCTAAAGTCCAATAGAATAATATATTATTATTCTAAATGTTGTGAGTGGGATACAATTATATCCTAATTTTCTTGGGAAAAAGGGATGACCTCCAAATGGATAGGAACGTGTTTCATGAGCACCATGTGTCATCTCAAGCACATGCAATATAAGTGGGAATTCTTACTGTTTTGGGGATCTTGGATATTTTTCCATTTTTGGGGGGAGAAGCGTGCCCAGCAAAGAGACAGTAAACCTGGAACGCCATTGTTGAATTCCCCAACCACCAGAACCTCTACAACAAACCTGAATTGATACCTTGTTGTACCTATACCCTGTGGGCTGCCTGTGTTTTGTTCTGTCATTATCGTTCCCACGTCCAGTTTTTTTTGTTTCCATCACCATGCCCATGTGTTGAGGAGCAGCAGTGAAGAAGCAGATTGTCAGGCCTGTGGTTAGAAAAGGCAGGTTGTCAGACCTGTGATCAACTCTCTCCAGGTGAGGGAGTGTGCTGAGGAAGTGAGTTCTCCTAGAGGGAGTCTAGTAGCAACTACGAGACTCTGAGAATTTTGTTCAACCTGTAGTTGAAGCCCTGGAAAGGAAAGTAGAGAAGTAGAAGGATTGTGTGACAATGAAGGTGTATACTCATGGGGTGGGATAGGAATGTGGGGAATAAAAGTCTGTGAGTGGTGGGTGTAAGTGGCTCCTTGGAGGAAATCCTTCATGTTGAACTATGCAACTTCCTATTGTCCCTACCTAGCCTGGGAATCCCTTGCCTAATGGAGTTTAGTCCCAGCTCAGGGGTGACCACTGCTGAGAGTGATGAGAAGCATGGTCTAAGGCTGGGAGGTTCATGGAAGATTTGTACGTAGTCGGTGCACTACAATTAAGAGATAAGTATCATTTATGTGCTTAATGGTTAAATGATGTATTTTGGTGCATGTCTGTGATTCTTGTAATAATATCATGTGTTTCGTTGCATGTATGTTTTCATGTTATCTCTATTATTTATGTTAAGTTTATATGTGATTTATTCTACAAAGAGCTCCATCTGCCATTGCCCAGTAGGTCTATGGCTAGGCATGAATAATTTTAATTACCTATAACATAGCTTGAGACCGCGTGTGTCTGAGGTAGCATGTTTTCGGCATGCTAAGGTGTCGGGAAACGTTACAAAATGGTATTAGATCGTTTTTTGGAGTATCATGGTCGTCCTGGGTGGTCGGGGATGTTACAAAATGGTATTAGATCCATTGTTTCAACATTGAGCCTGGATGGGCCATGTTAGTGGAAGTTGAAGCAAAAGTTTCAGAAAGAAATTGTTGTCGAAACGGACAAAATATGAGTTAAGAGTGTCCCTAGATGCCAAGAGAATACCTTGGTCGTGTTATGAAGCTCAGGAGGTATAATGGTTTATGGAATGGCAACAGAGAAAGAAGCCACAACAACCGTTGTGTTGGGCCGCAAGGTTTGAATTTGGGGCGTAAGATTTGAGCAAGGGAAAGGACAACTTTTGCAGTTGTCAGATATGGAATAAGGTGCATGAGAGTTAACCTCCAAGTCCTTATGACTTTGTAACTTTGGCAAAGTTTGGGTGTTATAGAGCCAAAGGGGTTGAAGCGTCGGAGTTCTGAAGTCCCGGAGTGGATCTACACCGTAGATCCAGGGAGAAGTTCTTGACCATTGGTTTTGGTAGAAGACAGATCATAATCGTTAGATCAAACCAAGAGCAGAAGGTAAGGCGTAGTGGTGAAAAATAGATCTCAGCCGACAGATCTGCACGCGAATGATTCTGAGCCGTAGATCTCACAATAGTTCGGGAATTCAACATTCGGGAGTAATAATGTGTGATAGAGTGAAAACTCACGAAGTCCGGATCTAATCCGGACCGTTCATCAAAATGGGACACGTGTCGACAAATTGGCTTGTTCAAGAATTCAAAATTCGGGAGAAACAAAGGGTGCTAAGGTGAAAATTTATGAATCCTCGAGGCCCCGAAGCTTCGAAGTATCGAATCTCCGAAGTCCTGAAGCCCAGAAGTCCCGAAGTCCATATTTAATTAGGACCGTTCATTAAAGGAAACACATGGTGGAAGATCAACCTATTCAGGAGTTCATCATTCAGGAGAAATAGAGTGTGTTGATGCAAAATCTCTCGAAGTCCCGAAGTGACGTGGCCTGCTGACGTTGCCCGAGATGACATGGACACGTAGGCTGCGTGCCACTTGGAAGTGACTTATGTACTTTCAAATATTGAAATTCAAGTTTAAAACGTGACACGTGTCACCCATCTAATTGGGCCACGTGTTTATTTTTTGTATTCCACCATGTGGCACTTTTCTTGAGCATGATTAGTGGGGCCCCTAATGGTCACAGTGGACACGTGGCGCCAGATCCTGCAGTCAGGATACTTGGCACTCCGGAGGAACTTGGTCAACAAGCGTTTAAGAATGAAAACTCTCGAAGGCCCGAGTATATCTCAACCATTGGTCACAGTGGACGTGTGGTGCTAGATCCTGCAGTCTGGAGACTTGGAACTCCGGAGGAATTGTGTTCAAGTGCGAAGACTCCCAAAGGCCTGAAGGTTGGAGTCTACCTCGATTGTTGATCATGGAGGATACATGGCAGCATATGCGGTAGTCCGGAGACTTGACATTCCGGAAGATTGAGATTAGGGATAGTTCATAACTCTCGAAGATGGAGTTCCGTAGAAAATATCCATCGTTGAATGCAGGAAAGTCATGGACCGTTGATCCACCATCCTTCGCAAGTTCGCAATTGGCGCTCCAGGGAATTGGTAGTCAGAGTTGCAATAATATTTAGAGCTCCAAAGTTTCGAACTTGGAGGCCCAAAGTTCCAAATAAGTGCCTATCAACCTAGTGCTTGGCCACATCCCATAGTCACATAAATTAGGGGATGAGGAAAAAGGGGCTAGTAACCAAAAGTGAATTGGAGAATAGAGCAGGGCTCAGAGATAAATCCGTGGGGATTTTTGATCGACCAAGACCCGTAGAAAATGGAGTTTGTTATTTTTGTCATTGAATCAAATTGGATTATGTTATTCTGGAAAATTATTAAAGATTGATAGCCTTCAATTACAAAGAAACAAGCATGGGAAATCTTGGCTAGTGCAGCTAGCTACAGAAACCAAGAGAAAGGTTGTTGAATTGGTTAAATCATGTCCAGTGGGCATGAATGGACTGAGTACCAAGACAGATTTGAACATCTTGTCGTTGGGATCATATGAATGCCTAATTGGTATGGATTGGTTGGACCAACACCATGCCATATTAGATTGTCATAACAAGGCATTCACTTGCCTAAATGAGAAAGGAAATAAAAGAAGAGTCCAAGGAATTCCCAGAGCAGTTATTGTCTAGGAAATCTCAGCAATGCAGCTGAAGAAGTGTTACAGGAAGGGATGCCAAATATTTGCAGCCCATATGGATGAAGCACCTAAGGATAAGGTGCCAAAATTGGAGGATTATTCAGTCCTGAAATATTTTAATGATGTGTTCAAGGAGATACCAGGGCTACCCCCAAAGAGAGATATTGATTTCTCTATAAATTTGATGCATGGGGCAGTTCCAGTATCAAAGACTCCCTACAGGATGAGCATACCAGAACTGAAAGAACTGCAAGTGCAGCTTGAAGAAATTTTAAAGAAGGGGTACATACGCCCAAGTGTGTCACCTTGGGGTGCCTCGGTGTTATTTGTGATGAAGAAAGATGGAACCTTGAGATTGTGCATTGACTTCACGCAGTTAAATAAAGTAACTATAAAGAACAAGTATCCTCTACCAAGGATTGATGATCTCTTCGATCAGTTGAAGGATGCGAGGATATTTTCAAAAATAGATCTTAGGTCAAGATACCATCAAGTAAGGATTAAAGATGAAGACATCAGCAAGACCTCCTTCGGGACAAGGTATGGTCATTATGAGTTCATAGTGGTTCCATTTGGGTTATCAAATGCACCAGTTGTTTTCATGTGCTTAATGAATGGTGTTTTCAGAGAATATTTAGACAAGTTTGCCATTGTCTTTTCGAATGACATCCTTGTATATTCCAAGACAGAAGAAGAGCACGAGAAACACTTGAGGATGGTCTTACAGGTTCTAAGAGAGCACCAACTATTTGTTAAATTGAGCAAGTGCTCATTTTTCCAAAATTGAATTCACTATTTGGGGCATATAATATCCGCAAAGGGAATAGTAGTAGATCCCGAAAAGATTGAAGTCGTTAAAGGGTGGACAACACCTAAGAATGTGACAGAAGTTAGATCCTTCATGGGTCTGGTTGGCTACTACCGGAGATTCATTACATGGTTTTCAAGGATTTCTCACCCAATCACTTCTTTGCAAAGAAAAGGGGTAAAATTTCAATGGACAAAAGCATGTGAAAAGGGCTTCCAGCAATTGAAGCAGTTGTTAACCAGTGCTCCAATTATGAGGATTGTAGATCCGAATGAAGAGTTCGTTGTTTGGACAAATGCATGCAAAGAAGGACTGGGTAGAGTCCTCAGTCAAAATGGGTTTGTGATATGTTTTGAATCCAGGAAATTGAAAGAGAATGAAAGGCTCTACACCACTCATGATTTGGAGTTGGCAACCATAGTACACGCTTTAAAGAAATGGAAACACTACCTCATGGGAAGGAGGTTTGAGCTGACGATAGACCATAATAGTCTGAAATATTTTCTTGATCAACCTACTTTAAACTCCATGTAGAGAAGATGTTTGGGATTCCTCTATGAATATGACTTTGATATCAAGCATGTCAAAGGAAAGGAGAACAAAGTGGTTGATTCACTCAACAAGAGAGTGCGTGAATTACATGCTACATCCATCAACATGTATCAAACCGATCTTAAAGACAGCATTTTGGAAGTTGCAAAAGCAGATTTGCAGTACATGGAAATGGTAACAAAGTTACAACAAGGTAAGATGCTATAGAAAATAGAAGATTATAGATTGGAAGTTGATGGAATACTCATGTATAAGAACATAACTTATGTACCCAGTTCTCACGAATTGAGGAGTATAATCTTGAAAGAGATGCATAATGTGCCTTATGTTGGGCACCCTAGATATCAAAAAAAAGTGGCAGCAGTCAAGAGCCATTACTATTGGCCATGCATGAAGAAAGAGATTGCAGAGTACATCGCCAGATGTATGGAGTGTCAAAGGGTCAAAGTTGAGCATAGACACTTAGTTGGGTTGCTACAGCCATTACCTATCCCTGAGTGGAAGTGGGATGTGGTGACAATGGATTTCATCACAAGATTACCGAGAACAAACAAACAACATGATTCCATCATGGTGGTGGTGGATAAGCTTACAAAGGATGCCCATTTTATTCCATTGAAGACTATTCACAAGGAAACTAATGTTGTTGATATTTATATGAGGGAAGTAGCACGATTGCACAGAATTCCCAAGACAATTATGTCTGACAGAGACCCAAAATTTACCTCGAAGTTATGAATAGGATTATTCAAGGGGTTCAGAACGAACCTGAACTTAAGCACAGCCTATCATCCCGAGTCTGATGGAAAAACAGAAAGAGTAAATCAAGTGATAGAAGATATGTTAAGAATGTATGTGATGGACAAACCATCTAGATGGGAACACTACCTACACTTGGTAGAGTTTGCTTACAACAATGGGTACCAAGCATCACTGAAGATGAGCCCATTTGAGGCACTTTATGGCAGAAAGTGCAACACACCAATAAGTTGGGACAACCCAGCTGATAGAGAAAAAATTGGGCCAGAGTTACTCAAGGAAATGGAAGAGCAATTGTTAAAGATAAAGCAGAATTTGAAGGCTTCCCAAGATAGGCAGAAAAGTTATTCTGAAAAAAGCAGAACCCACAGGGAGTTTAAAGTGGGTGATCATGTTTTCTTGAAGGTGAAATCCAACAGAAGTTCCCTGAAGCTGGGAAAATGTTCCAAGTTGGCAGCCAGATATTGTGGACCGTTTGAAATTCTAGAAAGGATTGGACCAGTCATTTATATGCTTGCATTGTCTGCATGCATGACTATTCATAATGTATTTCATGTCTCCTTACTCAAGAAATATATATCTGATGTTAATCATCTTATTGATTGGAATGTGATTCAGGTGGAGCAAGAAGGCACTTTACAAGTGCACCTGGTGTGCATATTGGACCGGAAGAACAAGCAACTATGGAATCGAGTCATAAGGCTTTTAAAGGTCTAGTGGACCTGGTACGGTCCTGAGGACACGACATGGGAGCATGAAGATGTTATGTGGGCTCCTTTTGGCCAGCCTCATCATCATACTAATCAGTTCTCAATCCAATCTATTTCCAATCCGTTGGGTACGAACTATTAGGCACAAAGTATAGTTTCCCTGGTACCCTGAACCCTGCCTCCCGACTGACTGCCTATATGATTTCTTACCCGCCTTGAGGTCTAAGCCCTGCTACTGTGTACTGAGCCCTCCTGACTACCTGCCTCTGACTCTATCCAAAGTAACCTACCTGGTGTACTAAGCCCTTCCGACTACCCGAAGGCAAGGTTTATGTTTCGATTCATGAGGCAAGGCCCTCTGTCTCGCCTAAGCGAGCTGCTACCAAGCCAAGTACCTTATATTCCCTACCTCACCCTAGTAAAATGGGGAAATTCAGTACTCAAAGGTGGCCTTGTCTGCCACGACTTTCACTTTGTTCCAAGGATTGGGTGGGAGATGGAAGTGCCCGCCTCGCCCGCGCTTTTGGTTGGGTTGATGATGCTGATAGTTATAATGGTAGCTCTAACTAGGTGCTCTGTTGTTGTATCCGGTATTGTTTGTTCTACATTATAAGGGTACGAGTTGAACGTATACAGTTATTACTAGTATTCAGAACACTAATGATAAGTGTAATAGGTGCTTTATCTTAGTATCAAGTGTTATGCTTATACTTAGAGCTCGAATACCCGCATCTTTTTGAAGATTTTGAAAATCTTGTTGATGTTGTGTAAATAAGTTGCATTGAGGACAGTGCAAAAATAAGGGGAGGGGATTGTAATATCCCAAGTCCGAGCCCCGGTTGTAATTATGAATTGTAACATGTTTTGTAGGCTGGTGAGCCAAGTGTTATAAGCTAGGAGGCTTATATGCTTATTAGGCCAGAGAGCCTTAATGTTAAAGGCCAGGAGCATGTTTTGTACATGTAATTATTAATAATTATTAATATAACAACATCGATGCGTGTAGACCGACCATGAAGAAAGAGTATGGGGGATTGAACTCCACTAATTTGTGTAAGGGAAGGGGGTTGAGAGGCTGGAAAGAGGGGCTAAGCTTAAGAGCTTAAGTCCAATAGAATAATATATTATTATTCTAAATGTTGCGAGTGGGATATGATTATATCCTAAGTTCCTTGGGGAAAAGGGACGACCTCCAAATGGAGAGGAACGCTCTTCATGAGCACCATGTGTCAGCTCAGGCACATGCAATATAAGTGGGAATTCTTACTATTTTGGGGATCTTGGATCTTTTGCCATTTTTGGGGGGAGCAGTGCACCCAGCAAGGAGACAGTAACCCTAGAATGCCATTGTTGAATTCCCCAACCATTGGAACCTCTGCAACAAGCTCGAATTGATACCTTGTTGTACCTGTACTTTGCAGGTTGCATGTGTTTTGTTCTGTCATTATTGTTCCCATGTCCAATTTCTATTGTTGCCATTTCCATGCCCGTGTGTTGAGGAGCGAGAGTGAAGAAGAGGGTTGTCAGGCCCATGGTTAGAAGAGGCAGGTTGTCAGACCTGTGAGAAACTCTCTCCAGGTGAGAGAGTGTGCTGAGGAAGTGATTTCTCCTGGAGGGAGTCGAGTAGCAGCTACAGGACTCTGAGAATTTTGTTTGGCCTATTGTTGAAGCGCTAGAAAGGGAGGTAGAGAAGCTGGTGGATTGTGTGATAGTGAAGGTGTATACTCCTGGGGTGGGATAGGCATGTGGGGAATGAGATTCTATGAGCAGTGGGTGTAAGTGGCTCCTTGGAGGAAAGCCTTCTTGTTGAATTGTGAAACTTCTTGTTGTCCCTACCTAGCCTAGGAATCCCTTTCCCGGTGGAGTTTAATCTCGGATCAGGGATGAGAGTGATGAGCAGCATGGTCTAAGGCTGGGAGGTTCATGGAATTTTTGCATGCAGTTGGTGCACTAAATTAAGAGATAAATATAATTTATGTGCTTAATGGTTAAATGATGTATTTTGGTGCAGGTCTGTGATTCTTGTAATAATATCATGTGTTTCATTACATGTATGTTTTCGTGTTATCTCTATTATTTATGTTAAGTTTATATGTGATTTATTTCGCAAAGATCTGTGTCTTCCATTGCCCAACGGGTCTATGGTTGGGCATGGACAATTTTAATTACCTATAACAGAGCTTGAGACCGCGTGTGTCTGAGGTAGCATGTTTTCGGTCTACTGAGGGGCCGAGAAACGTTACAAAATGATATCAGAGTGTTTTCTGGAGTAGCATGGTCGGCCTGGGTGGCTAGGGACGTTACACACTCCTTGATTTTGCACACCCTCATGCACAAATTGGTCACTTCCTTTCACAATTCAGTCAATCTGCACAATGATATCAGACCAAGGCAAGGTCTCCCCTCACCTTGTTTCACTATGAAGTCACCCCAAAGAAAAGTCGTCCACGATAACTTGACTCCACTGTCCACCTCGTGGCATAGTTAGCCAACTTTCCCAAAGAACTACACATCCATACTTCCTTTGCCTCACTACTTCATCACCTATCATGTTACTTTGTCTACCTCTCTATGCCTTGGAATGGTTAGGCTTCACCCTCAACCATGTTGCCCCAAAGAAAGAGAAATTCCCTTGTCCAAGTACTTTCTTCATGTTGCAATTCACCTATTCGCACAATCCTCTAAACTAACGCGAGTCCTCAACTTGTTTCCTTTCATCAAGTCACCTCTCTGCAACTCAACATCTGCGATGAGTGTGGCCAACATGTCCTTACTCCTCAAACTGTCCCAATGAACTTTCAAAAGCGCTCTAAGTAGAATAAGTCACCTCAAAGAGCTTCCATGCCTTAAGCACATTTGCACTAATACTTTGCCAACCTCAACCAATAACCCTCGTTGGATCTCTGATTCATCGCACAATCACTCGCAAGTCACCAAGGTGCCTTTTCCCCATCCAATGTCCCATACCAAAGGTGAATGAACACCACCCAAGGCACTTCATTTTTTTTCTGCCCATTCAAGTTGATTTCCAACAATTATTGGTCGACTTATCTGTTGACTCCATTTATCTCCTAAAATGAAACTGCCTTGCACCTCCTACAAGCATTCAAATTTTGGAATTGTCGTTGCGATTGTCAATTCATCGCATGACCCAATGAATTTGGCTAAGGCACCAAACACCAAGGTGCCTCACCCATCCTCTCAACTCGTCATGTCCATACCTCACTTCCTACTTCACCGCAATGACCTATCCAATGTGCCTCACCAAAGAGTTAGGAAACTTCCTCAAGCCACCTCCATAGCTACATAAGCATCTGCCTAAGTCCACCTTAAGACTTGTCCAAGCAAGTCACCTAAGCTCTTTACACATTCTCCCAACCAAGGCATCCCAAACTACTACAAGAATTATCCAAATCTGCACCACTTGAGTCACCCTCAAGTTTGTCGGTTCTCACCGTGGAAACGGATTGCACTTGAACCACCAAGTCATCTGAATTTCCTTCAAAGAACTCATTGCAACACTTAGGAAATGCAAGAACTTGAAACCAACCATACCTTTCCAACGACATCCTTCATTGCAACCATGTTCTAAGTCTATTTCCTTGCACCTTCACTTTCCCAAGAAACCAACTCTTCGCATGAACTCCCCTCAATCACCATCCTCAGCTTCTCAAATCTACAATACTTTTGCTGCTATACAAGGCTAGATCCATTTGTCCACTTCAAAAATCTGTCTAAGTCCCAAACTTCGCATGCAACCGAATGAACTCATATCCAATGTCTTGTCATCTACGCACCTTGACTGCTTCCGCTTCAAGGCACCATGCATCCACCACTCGATTATCAAGTCATACTACTGCTAAGTCACTCTTGTAACTCTGAAAAGAGATACCTCATTTGAAGGTTGTGATCTCATCCAAAAACCCAACTCGACTCAATTGTTGTTCTCGGTGATGCATGGCTTGAAGACCAACTACTTTTTTTGGAGCTGCTCTAGGTTGCTCCAGGTCTTCCAACACACCCAAGTTCCTCATCTTGTTGCAACCTAAAACTTCTCCCCTTCGCAATCACTTATGTGATCACCCTCTACATTTTTCTTATGTGATCACTTCTATAGTTAGATCTGTGACAAGTCATGCAACATATCTCAAATTCATTTGCCTTGCCGAAGTGCTCAATTCACCATTGAACTCTCTGCATGGTCTCTCAAGGTGTAAAAACAAGTCCGACATTGGATTCCATCACACATCAAACCAACCAAGTCTTCCTCTATGATCAATTCTGCGACAAGTTTTACGAAGAACTCGGTGACGAGTTCTATGATCGCCCACCCTATTCAAGTGTTTCCTTTCACCACAAACTCTACTCTCAGTCTGCACAAGGTGTGTGCCCAACTCAGCCTCCTCATCACATCGTCAATCGAACCTCTATCGTAAGTCTAATTCAAATTTTGTAGTGAACAATTTCGCTACACCAAATCATTCACCAAGTATGAGAACGTTCCCATTGAATTGCCTTCACAACAAACTTCCTTAAAAGTTTTCTCTAATACCATCTATCGTTGAGATAGTGGTGAAGAGACAACCAACCCTTCTCCAAAATATACAACGAATCGATTCTGATACCATCTATCGTCGAGATAGTGGTGAATATCTCCCCAAGCCTTCTCCAAAATCTGCAACGAGACTGCTCTGATGTTATCTGTCACATACCCACAATGTGCCTTCTAATCATGCACCATTTGAGGGAATGTGACACCACGAAGTTTCTCACTTGGTTGCTTGGAACCAATAAGGATACTTCGTTCGGACTACACCTCTTCACCTATAGTATATCCATACTCCGTTCTAGGCTATCGACGAGTCACACTCCTACTTTAGTGCAACTCTTGTATACTTAGACAATTGTTAATAGTTTAACACTTAGTCATATTTAAGCATACATCCATGAACATGAGAACACTTGGGAAGAATCCAAGATAAACATAGATATAGTGTGGGCGACGCAAACCATTCCTAACACCCAACTAAGTCTTTTTTATTGTGAAACAACTACAATATGAGCATTATTGACTTGGTTTACAACTTCGACAAAGTCCAACGGCTCGCCTCACCTCACCAAGACACTCATAAACATAATTGTCACACCAAGACTCTCTATCAAAACCGTCTCCGCAACCTACTATGGTGCACCTCAGACATTCCCTCGATCATAGACTTGTTGTCTCTTTGTTTCCACAAACTTCACAAATTTCGGTTTTGCCTCACACATGCCTCCAATAGACTTGTGTTTTCAGAATTCCCCAAAACCAACACAAGAAAGGCTTGCCCAACTCTGTCCACTGAATAATCCTCAAGGAAAAACAAATTCCTCCCAAGTGGAGTGACTTATCTCCTTGAGAGAGCTCTCCCTCTTCGAATGCCTTAGAACCATATAACTCTTCTTGCTCTCCTTGTCTTCCAAAATTGCCTTCCTTGGTTGTGCACCCTTGTTCTCTTATAGAGACTCCAAAGGTCTCCATCATGAATCGTTGCATCCTTTTGGGGTGGCCTACCCCTTCACGAGCCCATGTGTCCAAATGAATCATTGTGCCCTTTCGTGAACCCAGTTTCTCGAACGAATCATCGCACCCCTTGGCGGACCCGATTGCTAAATTGAACCCATGTGCTCGTCAACTATCATGCCCCTTGGGACCAGTGCACCCTCATGTAGACACGCCCCAATATCTTGGTTGATTCATGCTTAGTCAAGCCTCTTGGTGCATTCACATGCCCAAGGCATCCACTTTTCCAACTTGGGTGCTGGAGAAACCCAAAGTTTTGTCTCCTTGAGGACTTTGGCAAAGGTCTTTGCGCCCATCTAGCCGAAGACATTACACCTGTCTCTATGCTCCTTTGCAACCTTCCTTATCTCTTCTCAGGATGACAACCTTCTCTTCTTCAACCCTAATTTGTCACTTACAGGTTTGAAATATATTATCCCACATGAGAATGGTTGATTGTAGCATGGGAACACATAAAATTAAATGGTTGAAGGGATGACTATAATGGAATGAATAGAATGAGCCAATAGGAATGGTCTTTGAATTTGCATGAAGTGAGTGTATGAGTAATTAGATGGTTCAAATTCCCATGATGTTCAAATACCTATGGGAATGCACTCTCTTACACTCCTCAAGACATGTACTCAACCCCCATGTCCTCATAACTAGTGGAAGTTGGACTTCACAATCAACCACAACCAACATTAAGTGACTAGTGGTTGGGGTTTTTAATAAGCCACATGGTGAAAAGATGAAGGTTATGATATTTATGCAACTTAGGAAGATTAGGATTAATTGTCATACCCTTGGACTCCCTTTCTTATTCCCCTCAAGTGGAATTATATACCCTCTCGTTCTCTTCTGCAACTAGCCTTGGACCTTTATATTAATTTTCGAAATAATATTTACATTTCTTGAGAATACCATGGAAAGTCTACCTCATGGTACATATAAAACATATTTATCGAAAATAAAAACCTATATATTCACTAGTAGAGCATTAGCATTGAGCTATGCACTACAAATTCATACAATAGATTTACATCTTTTACATATGGGGTTATTCCATCCCATCATTACAACATTTATCTATGCTTGGTGCATGATTCAGTCTAATACAATCTAAGGGTCAAAACTGGGGACATTATAGGTTTCCTATAGGTCTTTCAAGCATGTTAACAAAATGTATCCCCTCTCATGCCCTATCATGCCACCTCCCCTTAGCTTGATATATCATTTATGGAACCATCACTTCCAGACACAAGGTTCCAATTTGAAACCAAGAGCACTAATAATCAATATGAGAGCTCTGAGGTGAGAATAGAGTTTTCACTTCCAAAAAAATATATTGTCAATGCTTCATACACAATGACATAAAAATACAGAATTCAGTATTCATAGTGTATAGCTAATAACTACTAGAATTACCTTGCGTTTGGATATTATTATTATTTGAACAAATTCAATCCAAATAAACATGTTACATATTAACATGACTCTACCCTATAGGGAATATAGAAATCAAGTTGTCTCAAATTATGTGAAAATTATTAATCCCTCTTCTCCTTACCAATTTAACGGGAGTTTTAAAGAAGTTTTTAAGCAATTACTATTCAAACATCCTATTGTTAGGGTGGTTTGAAAAAATTTCAATGATGATGACAACTTTGGTTATTGTCTTTTAGTTTATTGGTTATTGTGTTGTTAGTTTCTTAGGATGGTGTTTCCTGCTACTCTTTGAAAATTGTATTGCATAGACCTTATTTCTTGCATATCACCACATAGTCATCGGTGTCAAGTCCATGTCCCATAGCTAAAACAACTAAATGGTATTGTACTCCTCACCTGCTAGCCTTCAATAGTGTTATGCAACAGGCTCACTACTTCTAATGTGGAACAAAGTCCTTACCTTTTCTCTTATAATTGTTGTGAAGGGTAGTTGCTTCAAATCTAAGTTGTAGGAAACATGGCGTTGGGGTTTGTATCATGCCTAAAAATGCTATAAGTTTTGAAATGCATTTTGTATGCCATTGAAACATATGGATACATGTTTCATTATTTTGAAGCATGTAAGAAAATGCCAACTCGTGTTTCAAGCATGTAAGAAAATGCCAACTCACATTTTAAGCATGTACAAAAATTCCAACTCATGTTTCAAGTGTGTCCATACTTGTATGACTTATTTTACAATCTTGTTTGTGCAATTTTGATCAGGTTTGATAGCAGAAAACCATCATAGCTACTTTAAGCCCTAATTCAGGGTTCATTAAACATTGTTGACACTTATATAAAACCCTCTAACAACAAAAAAAAATTAATAAAGAGGATTTCCCTCTCATTTTTCCTTACACTGTTTAAGCAATGGTTATTCTAGCAAGAAGAAATTCATTTTTTTGGGTAGCTTGAGAAAGAGCAATTATAGCAAGAGAAAATCTGAGTCTTTTAGGCAACTACAACAAGCATTGAGTAGTGTTTTAGGAAACTACAACCATCATTTCTTGTGTGTTAAGTGAGCAACAAGCAATTTAGTCTTTTGGGTAGCAACAACAAGCATTGTATAGTGTTTTGGGTAGCTTTCAACAACCAGTTCATGTGTGTTTAGGTGACCAACAAGCTTCCTTGGTAGTTATTTGAGTGCTTTCTTAGGGTTTATGCTTCCATTATCCATATTATTCAGTGTAGATCTTTTCTTTCTTTTTTTGTGTGTGAAAGAGCAATGGATTCCAACCAAGATACTTATTTTCCTTCAACTCCTAACTCCAATAAGAAAAATGACTTCTATCCTCTTTATAGACATGTCAAGAAGATTGTACAAATTTCTAGTGGTGGTTCATGGGAATGGGAGTGCAATCTTTGTCATCAATTGTATAAGGGCTATTTCCTAAGAGTGAAGGCACGCCTTTTGCAGGATTTAGGAAAGGGTGTTGATGTTTTCAAAAAACAATTGACCCAAAGATAGGGAGAGGGAAATTAACACATTTCCTCAAGGCCTCAAGGGGCCTAACTATGAAAAAATCTGAGTTGATTTGCTCAAATTGGAGAAGTATCTTGTTAAGGACGTTTTAGCACACAATTGTGCTTCATGGAGTAGCTCCAAGGTTACCATTATCTTGGATGAATGGAAATATACTAGGTGTACACCATTGATAAATATCATTTCCACTTTACCAAAAGGGGTAGTGTTTTTGAAGGCCAAACATTGTTCAGGTGTGGCAAAGGATGCTTAATTAGTTGTTAATATTTTAATTAAAGCTATTGAGCAAGTAATGAAGAGTTATATAAACATGCGCAAGAAAAACAATACTAATAAAATCTAAACCATAATAATAAGAATGTCACACAAACATAGTACACAAATATTTACCTTGAAAACCCTTAATTGAGAAAAATATCCTAACTGAGAGTTTCACCTCCCTCTATATCATTGTATTAAATTCACCATTCACAATATAATATTCAGTTACTTCACCTCTCTCTATATCATTGTATTAACTTCACCATTCACAATATAATATTCAGTTACTTCGCAGCATCTAAAACCTTAATCTGTTAACACATATTAGATTACAACCCTAATTCATTAACTGGAATGAGTTTGCAATGGGTTGAAACCATTGGCCAAAATAATACATAATGAATGTTGACACAGGGGCAGACCCAGGGTTCAACGCTTCAACAGTGCACCAACAAAACCCTAACTACCGGCCCTTTCGGCAATACCTGTGAAGCAGATGCAATCTCAGCCAAGGTAGAGGCAGGGGGGGTTGCAGGACTCAAGTGTCTACAACCTAGCTGGGACACGGATCTATGATCACGATACTTAACAAAGCACTTAGCCAATAACATTCATCAAGTTCTAATTCTTATTCACATCATAGATTAACCCTCATTACAGATCAACGCGGTAGTAACCAAGATTTAATCACATCTAATCTTTAGCAAATAGCATCAGAGAAGATCTAACATTCATTCATATATAAAGCACTAAGCATCAATGAATCAATCTATCAGGCATCAAGATTAAGCACATGAATACATAAACACCATGAATAACACTGCACAAAGCACAATAACACAGGATATACATGGTTCACCCCAGTGTGGGGCTACGTCCACCAACTCTTATCTTCTTTATTAGTCTCTTTCAATCTCCTTACAGGCACCTAGCTACAGAGCCAAATCCACACAAGACAGGAGATCTGCGCACACCTCGCCAAATCCTCCTTCCCCGAGTTAGGTCACGGCACAAAGCCATGCACAGTCTGTGCACAAAATACTTACAGAATGCTTTCACTTAGCTCTGCAAGCCTTAACACATTCATGCACTAAGACAACTACTCATGCACTAACACACACCTTCGACTCCCTTCGCTCTAAGTCCTATCTACTTATTTATGGATTAAAAAACGGGCCTAAACATGGGTGAACCCATGGGCCGACATCCCATACCCATTACATAAACCCTAAAATCTCAAAAAACTTGCAAAATGGGTGAGATCCCGCGATCTCTGCTTCGCCTGGGCGCTCCGTCTTCGACCATCCTGTCGAAGTCCCAAAAATGGTCAAACATGACCAAGGTTCTCTCAAAACTTGGTCGAGGGCCAACAGACCCCCAACACTCACATGTGACTCCTCCCGAGTCACTCTGATTTGGGAAATAATGCCTCGAAGGCCTCGAGATTAGCTCGAGCTGCCTCAACTTGCTGCTTCGCTAGAACCTCCTGCTCGGTGAACTCCTAAATTACTTTCTCGATGACAGGCCCTTCCAGGCACTGCTCCATTTTCACGAACACATGTTCCAACTATGATCCTTGTCCCTCGATCTCTTCAAAAAGTGTGAAGACTTCATCCTGCACCGGATGGAGTCTCCGTGTCACCTCCATCACTCTGCTTTAGATGGTAGTGACATGTTGTTGAAATTCGCATTGCTCTTGTGACCTCTTCATCTTTTCCACTGTAGTAAGCAGCTTCAACTGTGCTTGTACCATTGATGCATGTTACTTCACCTCCTGGAGTTGTGTCTCCAATGTCCTCAGCTCCGGGTCTTCCGCAAGGTGCTCATAGGTCTGCTCACTTTGATTACTTAGTTGCTTACATTCTGAGGTCAATGCCCTGATTCTTTCAACTGCGCTCCTGGTAGTCTCTTCCCTCTGATCCCGCACTTTTTGTGGAGTGCTCGGTACTGCTTGAAGTTCTAACTATACTACTCTTGCTTGAAGTTGTTGAATGGATTCAGCGAGCTTCCCCACTTAGCTCTCTGATGTCTATTCTTATATCTGGGCCAAGCCCGGCACAGAGTGAAGTGCTCTAGTTACTGCCTCTCTAACCACAGTCTGCTCTGCGAGCAAATGGTCTTTCTCTTTCTGGATTTTCTCTCTGTCCTCCTCGAACTTCGCTCTAATGTCATCTTTCTCTTGTTGCACAACCCGAAGTTGCTCTTCGGATTCCTCCTTTGCTTGCTTCAAGGCCTCTGTGGCCTGTTCTTTTTCTTCTTGGAATCGATGAAGGTGAGCCTTTGTCAGGTCTACTATACTTCACAATTGGGTGGGCTCATCCCCCAATTCTACACCTTCTGATGACAACGACGCAGAAGACATTGTGCAGCTCGAATAGATAGCTTGTTGTACCCCCTTCAGCTCTGCCTCGATTCTGTCATACATCGTCTCCTACTTTGCTTCATGTTGTTGCAAGATACCCTCCAAAGCATCTTCTACTGCTGCGATGATGAGGTCAACATCATCCACTATGAGCACATTATACGACTGAGGCTTGTTGGCTCGGGATTTCTTTTGTGTTGAGGGTTTCTTCGAAGAAACCTTCCTTTTCTTTGATGTCTCTACCTCTGTTAGGGGATCCTTTGGCAGTGTTACTTTGCCCTTTTCTTGCTTGTCTTCTTCCCCTTCCTCTTCTTGGTTTACTTCATCGCCTCCTCCTCCTCCAGGTGAATCAGGCGTAGTTTCCTCTGATGCGTTGTCCTTCTCTTCACTGTCTATGTCATGCACTTCCTCCTTCTTCTTCTTTCTCTTAGCATTGCTTGGTCCATCATACTCCGTTCGGGTGACCAAAAGACTTCCGATGATGTTGAGGTAGGAAAGATTTGTCTCCTCCACTGGGACCAGGAATTCAATCAACCATTCCATGGTTATACCCTCCATGTCTTCATCAGTCAATTTGTAATAGGACTGCAGCTCCTCCTTGCTTTCATCCCTAAGAGCAGTGATGTAGATGAAGTGGCGGTCTACATGGAACTTTGCTAGTGGTCTGTAAGTATGCAAGGTGTTCGGAATCATTCGAGGGAATGATTCAATGGCACGTGTGAGTTGTAGGTAGTAAGCGTGGAACACCACATTTGATTTCCACTGCTTCGCCATATCGCTCGTGTACCACAAAGTGGTGAGCCTCGCGACCAATGGTTATGATGGCTCAACTTCAGAGAATGTCGCTCCCTCCGGCATCTCCCAAGTGACAAATGCTATTAATATCAACAACCAACTAAAGTGGAACTCATAGCCTTGGTCATGCGCTTTGCAACAGTCCTTCTCCAACTTGTTGATGAGGTAGCTCGCCTAGTTCATCTGCATCCTTTCGACACACTTCCCTGCAAGGTTGACTACGAAGCCTATGACTTGTGTCAGCCTATTCTTTCTTATGATCTTGCCAACGATCAGTTGACAAGCTAGGTGCATTGCGCCATCTTGGATGGAGGCTACCTTGTAGCCTCGCTTCCCCTTCTCCACATCATCATATGCTTCCTTTATTCGTTGCACCAAGGAGAGATATGATGTCTTTCCTGGGTATAACTGGTGAGGGTTGGGTCCTTGCATGCTTAATTCGGTGATCAGGTGGATCAACGTTGGATCCACAGTCATGCGCCAATCTAACCAGAGATAGCCTCCATGGTAGCACGACAGGAGGATTTTAGCGCACGCGTTAACCTTCTGATGCCTACTGAAGTGGGGGATCTTCATGAGGTTCAGGATCATTGACCACGTGATCTCCTTTATCCATGGCTGGGGAACTATATTAGGCTTCTTCCCAGTCGTCTTTGTCAAGTACCGATGCGGTGTGAGCATACCATAATTCTTCCTATATCCCAAGTTGAAATCACTTATCTTGAGTGCTGGGATCAATCCCAGTTGTAGTCCCACTGCACGTATCCCTTTCAGGAGGTACGTCGTGATGAGTGTGTACTCGAATTCACATGGGACGTTATCACGACTAACCATGCCAGCCAGAGGTGGGATGTAGTCGAGAAAGATCGACAATATCTGCTTTGCATTCGCCATATCATCGTGGTGCTTGGTTCTTTTCTCATTCATTGCTCGACTAGATTGAAGTGCAGTTGAAGGGGATGCTTACACTCCTCCCGTCGATGAGCCCTGTATTCCTGTGGACATGAACTTCTCAGCCATAAGGTCGATCAAGATTTCTTCTACCGACTTCTCTACTGCACTAAGGTCGCCCGACATGCATGCTTGTAATCAAATAACTCGAGTAGGCGAACAGATGCTCAAGGTAATCAAATAGACAGTGAGGTCTAGACAGTATAGGGCGGTATGCAATCAATTCTATGTGGGCTCAAATATCTCAGTTTGCAAAAGTGGCCCTGGTGAGGCATTCAACAGATTAAATAAGCAATGTCGTAACAGATTCCTCCAACAAGCAGGAATGCCTCAATCAATACGATTCCATCCGTTGTGGCGCAGTCCCAACGGTCCAATGGTGATCTTTCCGGCAATAATTGTGTTTCTAGTCGTTCTGGAGCATCGTTCTAACAGTTGGGACACCTCCAACGGTCATATAGCTTCGTCGTGGCGAAGTGTCATTCTGCTTTGTTCTACTAGTCTGGCAAGGCTCGAGTTCTGCAAGCCTTCCTTCTGCGAAGTCTTCTCTGGAACTTCCTGTAGTCTTTCTATCTTTGCCTTCTTCTTACTGAGATTTCTCACCTTCTTTCCTGTGATTTGAGTCTCTGGGTTCCTATTTCCATTCTTATCTTCTCTTAGCATAGTAACTTCACATTGTTGATGTTCTCTCAAAGGTTTCAAATGTAATATCTCTTCTCTTATTACTTCTGGGGTAGGTGTTCTTCTCTCTTGCATAGATAGGTTCTTCAAGCCATCCTATGTTTTTTTAGCCTCAACAGCTAATTCTCTAGCCCTTAGTTGCTTCGACTTGTCCTCTTGTTATTGTATCAGTCGCTCTATTTTTCTAGCTATGAATTCCCTCAATTCTTGTTTTTTTTGTTATGTAGCTTCTTCCTCTGCTTTCCTCCGGATCCGATCTTTCCCAATCCAAGTCTTTCCTAACAAAAGTGCAAAAGGAGCATTGTTCTCCATAAACTTAATGACTTCAAATTATTCTTCGGTCAATTTTCCATGGGTAATCATAGGTACATTAGTAACTCTTCCACATAGGGTTATCATCTTTCCTTTAAACAATCTTATCCTTCTCAATGAAGGAATCATAGCAGGTTTTCCCAAAATTTCCCAAGTGCTTTCTGGAATGATATTCACCTGTGTTTCCTCATCCAGAACACAATCCATGTCAAAGTCTCATATTCTTGTTTCTATTCACTCCTTCTCTTTTAAGATCTCTTGTAAACTGATGTCTCTGTGATCCTTTAGTGTTTCTCTCATCTGTAATAATATAGTCTCTGATTCTCTAACATATCCTTAGTTTATTGACCTTCCTCATGGTTTTCTTGTCTCAGGTTCATCTTTTCAACTTTATCAATCATTCTAGGGCAATCCAAAACCTCATGATCAACAGCTTTACAACAAAGACAAATAGGACCTATACCAGGGCATTCCTTAGCAAGATGCCCTGATCTTCTACAGTTATAACACAATGTCAATCCTCCCTTTCTCTTAAATGATCCCCAACCTTTCTGGTACTGTGCACTGGGATCACAGTGATGGACCTGCAATCTGCAAAAATTATTTCTAGGGTCCTGCATCCACTTATTAGTCAAAAAAATCTTTTTATGCATAGGAATAACATATCTTTCACTATTTCTATCAAATCTATTCAGATCAAATCTTCCTTCTTCTAGTTGTGCCCTAGTTTTCAGACTAGGACAAAATCTATCAAACATACCTAGATTCATACTTTCGAAGAAAAATTTTTCACTTATCTTACCTTTATTAGAGCACAAAGCTTCAAGATCTTACCTCTTCCTTCAGATCAGGCTTCCTTCTCTTAGCACAGAGCTTCGCTAGTCAAGTAGAATATTGCACACTATAGCAATAGATCTACGCATAGAGCTTTCTCTTTTCTTCAGTTCCCAACAATCACAGTTTCAGGTCCCAGCAAAATAACCATTTGTTGGCACAGGGGAAGACCCAGGGTTCAATGCTTCAACATAGCACCAACAAAACCCTAACTACCGGCCCTTTCAGCAACACCTGCGAAGCAGATGCAGTCTCACCCGAGGTAGAGGCATGGGGGGTTGCAGGACTCAAGTGTCCATAACCTAGCTGGGACACGGATCTATGATCACGATACTTAACAGATCACTTAGCCAATAACATTCATCAAGTTCTAATTCTTATTCACATTGTAGATTAACCCTCATTACAGATCAATGCAGTAGTAACCAATATTTAAGCACATCTAATCTTTAGCACATAGCATCAGAGCAGATCTAACATTCATTCATATATAAAGCACTAAGAATCAATGAATCAATCTATCAGGCATCAAGATTAAGCACATGAATACATAAACACCATGAATAACACTGCACAAAGCACAATAACACAGGATATACATGGTTCACCCCAGCATGGGGCTATGTCCACCAACTCTTCTCGTCTTTATTGGTCTCTTTCAATCTCCTTACAGGCACCCAGCTATAGAGCCAACTCCGCATAGGACAGGAGATTTGCGTGCACCTCACCAGATCCTCCTTCCCCGAGTTAGGTCACATCACAAAGCCCTGCACAGTCTATGCACAAAATACTTACAAAACACTTGCACTTAGCTCTGCAAGCCTTAATACATTCATGCACTAAGCCACATATTCGACTCCCTTCACTCTAAGTCATATCTACTTATTTATACATTACAAAAGGGGCCTCAACATGGGTGATCCCATGGGCCAACATCCCATACCCGTTACATAAACCCTAAAAGCCCAAAAAGCCCACAAAATGGGTGAGATCCCGTGATCTCTGCTTCACCTGGGTGCTCTGTCTTCGACCAGCTTGTCAAAGTCCCAAAAATAGTCAAACACAACCAAGATTCTCTCATAACTTGGTCGAGGGCCAACAACGAACCCAAAAAAAATCCATGGGGGCCTTGTTTACACCCCCAACCAGGAGGGTGGGTTCCCCATAAACCCCCTAGGGGTGTGACTAAGTCTACTTGAAAATTATATAACACATATCTAAGAAGTAGGAATTGTCAAGGTGGTGCAAGTTATTGTGGATAATACATCGATTTGCAAAGTTGTACATTTGATTGTTAAGAGTAGATATGATCACATTATTTGGACTTCTTACATTGTCCAAAATTTAAATATGATTTTAAGAGAGATTGAGAATAATGTTCTATGGATTAAGGATCTTGCAAGGCAGGGTAGGGACATAATGAAGTTTATCATTAGCTACCACTATTCTCAAGCACTATTTTGAGAATACTCTAGTTTGGAGTTGTTGAAAATTGTTGAATATGTGTGAAACTTCATCATGTTGTGTCTCCTTTTTGAGGTTAAACAACCATTGATTTCTATAGTGTTGATTCAACTTTGGGCTCAGTGGAGGCAGGGGAACTATGGTGCACAAATTATGTATTGATGAGGAGTGGTGGAGAAAGATAGATTTCTTGCTCAATTTCATATTGGATATTGTTGTCATTGATGCCAAAGGTTTGATTGCTTGATGTCAAATGAGTGATTGATGTCAAGTGATTGATTGATGCCAAAGGATTGATTGATTGGTTGTTTGATGTCAAAGGAACAATGTCTTGTCATAGCATACTAATGTAATATGTATTGTCCTTGATGAGAATGGATAGATGTCAAGTGGAATCATAGTCATATGATGTCATGCATAGATGAATTTGGATCAATGAGTTGTCATTGATATGAGATTCATAGATGAAGATGGATCGATGTGGTCTCTTTGATATATGATGCATAGTTGGTTTGATATAAATATGACTCATTATTTTCTTATCATGGTTGATGAGGAGTACAAATGGATGAACTCCAAAGTGGTCCCCTTATGGTGAAATCCCTCACGGGAAGACGCTTTGCAGTTGAGTTATCCTAGAAGTATGGTTGGAGAACCCATGCTTATATGTGGAATAATGAGATGAAGATCAAGGAATTTGTTGGTAAAACTATCCTAGATGGATAGTGCTTTCCATGCCATTTCTGGTGGTATGTGGAATGTCACATAACTCCTCATGGTTTGAGATTTATGGCCCTACGAAGTTGGAGGACCCTCATATGTTGGCTTGAAGCCCCAAAAGGTCAAAGAAATCAAAGAGCTTGCAAAGAAGAAACCATTATTTAAATGATAAATTGAAGTGACAAACTCAAGAAGGATTATTTAAATAATAAAGTAAAGTGACAAAGTCAAGGAGAATTATTTAAATGATAAAGTGAAGTGACAAAGTCAAGGAGGATTATTTAAATAATAAAGTAATGGAGAACTTTCTAATTATGGAAAGTGGTTAAAAGTGAGTTAACCCTAAAATGAGGAAAATGGGTTAAGTGACCTAGAATATGTTTCTAAGGAAGCTACTTGGAGACTATAAATAAGAGGCAAGGGTCTCTTGTGAAATGCATCTCTTGAGCATGTATTGAAGATCTATTCTGAGTGAGAGAGAGAAGATCTAGAGGATCTCATGGACGCATCAAAGTTTTGGTAAGTCTGAGATCATGACGGAAAAAATCTAGGAAGTTCAGAAACCCTAGTTTCTGAGGTATACGTGGGTTGCAGTGAGCCAGGACGCGTACATACACGTGATGAATGAGGATAGAGCGTGTACAGTGGATGAAGTCATGAAGACTTGTGTGTGAGTTGGTGCCAGGCTCTTGAAGACTTAAGCAGTTTCCATATCTGCATTCTATGGGCTCAGATCTGCCATAGAAACTCTGGTATGGTTACATTGTTGTCTTGATGGATACTCTTGCTTGTTGTGTGGTGAATGCTTAAGACATTCTTGGTATGGTTGTTGTGATTTGGTTTGTGTTGGCTGATAGAGTGAGAAAAATTCTTATGAGTCAGTATTGATATGATTGTTATAGTATACTGGTTGCGTATACATTATTGAGTAGCATTCATATTGTATGGTTGAGGAGAATTATTAAGTTGTTGGAGAGCTTGGATGTGTTGTGATTTGTTATGGGTTAGATTGGACAGTGAGAGACAGAAGAGAATGTGATTGAAGGTTGTAGAGGATATGAGTTCATCTTGAAGAGAAAACCCTAAGTAACTCAGAAGTGATACGCAGGTTGTAGTATAGACTGGCCGCGTACATATGCAAGTTGTACTACTAGTAGGGCTTGTACATATGCATGTTGCACTACCGACATGTCACGTACCTATTGACATATTGATATATGTTGAGGATTGTTGCCTCATCTCAGTTGGTGTTGAGGGTGTAAGTTGAGTCTTGCATTATAGAGTTGGTTCTCTTGTAGAGTTGTACTCTATTTAGTTGTTCTTGATAACCTAAGGATTGTAGTCCGTAATAAAAATAAAATTGCACATACATCTTGTGTTCCTTATGGTGATTACTTATTGATGATATATGTTGTTGATCCATGTTCACACTTAACTGGTTATAAATGATAGCAGTAGGTAATAAGTAAATAGTGATTGCTAACTAAGGAGTTTTGTGAAGGAAAAGTTTAAAAAAAAAAAGCCCTACATTGTTCACCCCCCCCCTCTCAGTGTAGTCGGTGTGTCCAACAATTGGTATCAGAGAAGGCCTTCACTATAAGCCTTAACAAGCTTGGAGGAGATACATGGACACACAAATGGATGATGAAGTTCCAATCCTTGATGACGAAAACTATTCTACATGGAGAATAGAAACGAGAGTGCATTTGAAGGAAATGGGAGCGTGTATTTGGAAGGCAACCATTGGTGGATCGGTTTCCTTGATTTTCAAGTCAAAGTTTGCAGCTCAAAGTGAAGGAAAGAAGAATGATGCATTGGCTCTCAAGACCATTCTTAGTGGACTCTCAAGTCCTATCAAAGAGAGCATGGGACAATGCACTTCCACCAAATATCTATGGCTAAAGCTAGAGGAGACATACCAAAGCAAGAAGGAAGATATTGAAGACAACTCCATCAAGACCAATAAAGGTAAAGAATCTCCAAAAAGTCTTGGTTGCATTATTTCTAAATATGATGATGTTGGAAAAAAGGAAGATCTTGAAGACATTTCAAATGAAGATGATGTTGGAAAAAGGGAAGATCTTGAAGACATTTCAAATGAAGGTAAAGAATCTCCACAAACCCTTGATTGCAATAATTCAAAATGTGATGATGTTGAATATTTATCTAGAAGTGAAGAAGAAAATATAGAAATAGTTTGTATAGAATCAATTGATTGTTATCCCATGGAAGAAGTAGAAGAAAGACTATCGGATCTTAAAGAGAAAATCGAAAGGGATCTATATGAATACAGCAATGACCATTATTATATAGACTATAGCTATCTTTCAAATAATACTAAAAAGTTTCTTAAGAAGAGTCAAAGGCACATCTTGAAGTTAAAGGAAATGCTAAAAGAACAAGAAGAGAGTAAAAAGACTCAATTAGAAGAAAAGGAAGAAGAGATCACAAGACTAAAGAATGAAAAAAAAGATAAGAAGGTAGATGACGAGATTAGCAAAAGTCTTGAAATTATTGTCCATCTCAAGACCCAAATTGAAGAATCCAAAAGGGTAGAGGAACTATTGAAGAAACAAGTAAATGAAAAGGAAGAGTCATGTCATAAGTTAGAAGTTGAAGTTATTAATCTTAGAAAGAAAGTGGAGAAGTCAAACAAATTCTTGAATAGCTCAACAATCTTGAATGAGATCTTGGAAATTCAAAGATCACCAAATGATAAATCAAGTCTTGGGTACAAGAGAGAAGCTACAAATGTTGAAGCAAGCACCTCAAAGGAGCATGAGGTAAGTCCCTCACTCTCAAAGGATGAAGACAATGTTGCAAGTCAACCATCTACACAAGGAAAGGAAAATTTCAAAAGAACGAAGCAAGGAAGACATCAAGAAGCCATCTTTACACCTCAAAAGGGATGGACACCAAAGCAAAGGTATGAAAGTGTTTTTCATGGTAAATGTTATTCATGTAATGAATATGGTCACAAAGCTTTGGAATGCAGATCTTATGCAAGGAGAAATAATGGAAGATTTCATAACACCATAAGGTGTTGGAGATGTGATCAAGTAGGACACATTGTTGTTCACTGTCACACCATGAGATGCTACAGTTGTAGTAGATTTGGCCACAAATCCCAGGATTGTTGGAACACAAGAAGAAAGTCCATGATGAGGACTTCATATAGCATGACTAGAAGAAGGAATGAAGTTAGGAAGGGAGATATTTTTAAAAATATGGAAGCTCAGAGCTCAAGTTCTGAAAAGAAAGGACACCTTCAAAAGTGGGTGAAAAAGACTGAATAGCCAGAGCAGAATGGAAGCCTTAAGGGAAGCTCAAGTGTGTCATCTTCAGAAGCATACACGGGTTACAGTGGTAGCAGTCGTGTACATACGTAGGCTGACCTTGAATAGGTCGTGGACATACGCGATCTGTATGTGCAGTAGGTTGTGTATATGTGGTAAAGCCTTGGGAAAAGGGCTATGCACATGGGTTGTGGTTTGATATGATGGTATAACTTGTGTTGCAGGATCTAACATTGTTTATTACAGGATCTAACATGGTTTGTTGCAGGTGCTCATGATTACATGATGGCATACATATTTGTATGTATGATGGTGATATATGAATGAGTGATGAAAGACTATCTTAGATGCATGGTACTAACCCTTGAGTATGGATTGAGGCATTTTTTGTTGAAGAACAATGTTGGTTATGACAGTGAAGTTATGGTACCTTGGTTATGTGATATATCTTGATGATGCTAGCTAGAGATGTCATTGATCTATTGAAGCACACTACTAGTACATGTATTGGTGAATGCTTAGTATTTGTTGTAGTGAATGGAGGATTGAGGTTGATCTGTTGGGGTACATGGCTGGTACATATTTGAGTTTCATTGATATATATTATGATGTATTATTAGAAGAATATTTGATGGATATCTTGGTGCATGCATTTGGCATATGGTTGGATTACATCTTGGAACATGTAGTTGGTGAGTTGATGAGGTGATTATGTTGTACATCATTTATGAGTCTATAGTTGATGCAATACCTCATGTTGTTCCATTTCTCTCCAGAGCTCCAGTGCTACTGATCAGGAAATCTCCATGTTGGAAACTCCAAGGATTCTCTGTTGTGACAGTTCTTTCAGAACTGCCATTAATCTCATGCACATATGCATCCATTCCCTCCTAGAATGATCAGTAATTTCTTACAACCATATAGCAATGGCTCTCTACCTCCAACCATTCATTTCCATGCTCAGCCCAAGAGCACATGAATTAACAAGAGTGAATGAGGAAGAATTCCAAGGAAAGAGTGTCAGATTAAATGGAGAAGAACAAATAACAACCTTCAAAATAGCCCACAGGTAGGGTTTATATAATTACAGGAACCAAGAACCACATGGCCTTCCCCAAGAATCTCATGTAACCACTTTTCTCAATTAAAACCAAAATGGGTAAATAAAATGGAAAAAAAATACTTAGCCCCTTAAGCCCCCTCTCTTGTGGAATCATAGCCCCCTATCTCTTGTTTGTGTATGTCTTGCATCCAACGATGTATTTTGTTAATGTATATAGAAGTGTTACATTTCCTAGGCACTTCGTCCCCTTTCCAACTTTATTGGCTCACCAACCTAAGTCACGTTTACATAATACATTTTAGTTCATAGGGATTAAAATTGGGGTGTTACATTCCCCTCCCCTTATTTTAGCATTGTCCTTAGTGCACAACACCATAGTGATGTTCTTATATTACAAAGATAGGCTCTCGAGCCTTTAATCCGCACATGCAGTCCATCCAAATGCTTATATACATAGGCACGCTGGCCTGAAATGAAACATGCATACATAGGCATTCCAACCCAAAACATGTATAATGATCTTCACAATTTATATTTATGGCAACAGTTCCAACCAGCAAGCTCTCCTTCCCTATCATCTTGCACAACGTAAAGAAATGAACCCTTTTCTCTGCCATGCAATCCCTCTGGTTGTTCCACTTCTCTCCAAGACTCCAGTGCACTTGGCGAGAAAGTTTCAGAGTTGCGGCTCTAAGAACTCCAGTTGCAACAAGTCCATTAGACTTTCTTCATTCCATGTCTTTTTCATTGAGCTCGATTTCCTTCTTGTGATCTTATTCCCAAGATTCCAGCTTCAATAGCCATCATCTCATATATATTATAAACATGCAGTCATCATGAGATATTTTTTATAACAATTTTCAATCATAAATGTCAAATTTGTTTTATATGGGAAAACAAAATTTTCCAAGCATGAGATTCCTGCTCATAATTCATTTGGCTCTTGCAGCTACATGCATCAATATTTATTATGGCTTGCAACAATTCCATACCCAATACCATTATTCCTGCAATTTTCTCAACCTTCAATTAGCCAAACAAATTGTTAGCATATCATAACAATTTTTAATTATAAATTTTCGAATAAATTTTATACAGAAAAATAAAATTCCCCAACCATGAGGTATTTGCTCATAAGGTTTGGCTCTTGCAGTTGTAGATATCAATCTTCCTTATGGGCTTACATCCCTTCCATATCCAAGACCATCCTACCTACAATTTTCTTAATTTACACTCAACCAAAACAGATTGTCAGTAATTATTATATTATAATTCCCAAAACTGTTTTATACAGGAAAAATAAAATTTCCAAGCATGATCTTTTGTTCATAATGTTTGGATCTTGCAACAATAGAGGCCAGTCTTCCTTATGGGCTTACATTATTTCCATATCCAAGACCATCCTACCTGCAATTTTCCTCATCTTACATGCAACCAAACATATTGTCAGTAACTCATGTACAATGGCAACAAGTGATCTCATAATTGTTTGCAGCGAAAATTCAATTACTTTCATCCATTCTTGACAATAAATGGAATTCAACAATTGAATGGAATGAACCCATCATTATCTACACATGTATTATCAGCCTATTTTTTCTTTCTTCTATACAGAAATATTTTTATTACTTGGTTCCCCAAACAAAGATTTTCCATAATTAATCCTTATGTAACTACTTTAACCTGCAACTTTCTTCTTGCAATATCTAACAACTCCTGAAGTGTTCCCAACTTCATGAGTTAGCAATACTCGCATCATTTCAGTTATTAGCATAATCATTTCTATGCCATATAATATATACATGCATTCAATAATTCCTTTAATACCACTTGTAACACTTTCAATAGCTCCAAAAAGCGATCTCGGAATTGTAACAAACAACAATTCAATCACATCCAACTAGTATTCATATTAAATATAATGCAGCTATCCATCATTATGTATTTTTAGCACCACATGTTTTTCACAATGCAACAAATAATTACTAATAAAATAACAATCGATGTGCCAATACCCATGGTCATATCTATACAAGGCATCCTTGCATTGACCACTTAATACCACATAACTATGTCATGCATTCCACCATGATGAGCTAGATGGTTTGGCCAATGCCTCAACACATCATCCAAACTCTTCCCAATACTTCTTGACTATTTGGATACCTTCCTCTTCAACCCATACACAACACAAGGAAACATAATTCCTAAGTTCTCTTCAGTGTCGGCAAAGAGGATGCAATCCAAACATCATCTATACAAGGGAAGCCATTGAACACTCACATAGCGTTATAGCCCTTTCGTATCCAACCATATCATGGTCTCACACATGACTATCTCTATAGGTATTCATTGTTATAGCAGGAGTATGTCTTCGGATTTGACATGGTTATGATCTCATAACCAATCATAACACAATATGCAACTAACATTTTATCTAAGTGCATTCTAGCATCAACAACAATTATATACTCTAGGCCTTCGGCCATTACATATCAATTTAATTCTTGAAAAAATAATTAAGGGAATTCTTACCTCAATTCCCTTCAACATTGGAAGCAATCAAATGCATACCTTCTGTTGGGTATGTGTTATATTCTTTGCACGAGTAGTAGTGTCTGCGTTGCGTCGGGCACGCAGGGGGGTTTGAGGGGGGGCTGCTAGGCCCCCTTGAGGGGTGTAGTGCCCATGAGAAAAAAAAATTCCTCAGGAAACGTGTCACATTTTTGCCTCGTTTTTTGTGTCCATTGTTGGGCGATTTTTTGGCACATGGTTTTTGCCTATGGTTTTCTATTTTTGGTTAAGGAATTGGGGTTGTTGACTAATCCAGGTCATTGGGTTAGGGTTTTGGATGTCTTTGGCTCCTATATGTATATTGTATTGTAAACAATGTATCACAATGAATGAATATAGAATATGATGGTTTTCTCGGTTTGGGTTTACAGGGGAAAAATCTCTGTGTAATGTTTGTATTTGCCATTGTATATTTTTTGTTCTTTTACTGAAAATATGTTTGTAATAAATATTGTACAAGGTTAAAATCTACATTTGGTATCAGAGCTTTGTTGGCTTCAGGGGGACACCTTTGTGGTCAAGGGTTTGGCTCGTGGCTGTGATAAGCCTTGTTACAGTGGGAGATCTGTGGTATTGATTTTTCAGGTGAAAAGAAATGGCGAGCAATTCAAAAAAGGAGATCGAGAAGTTTAATGGGCAAACTTTTGAGTTGTGGAAGCTCAAGATGGAAAATTTGTTAGTGGACAGAGATCAGTGGATCGCGGTAGATCCAAGCACTACACCTACAAGAACTTCAGCAGATGACTAGAAACAGTTGGATCAGAAGGTGAAGAGCACAATCCGACTGTGTCTCTCAGATTCAGTATTACTGAATGTGTCAGAGGAAGCTACAGCCAAGGATTTATGGGATAAGTTGGGGAAGTTGTATCAGTCTAAGTCCCTAGTGAATAAACTATTCCTGAGAAAGAAGTTGTATAACCTGAGGATGAGAGATGGAGACTCGGTGGCAAAGCATTTGAACACCTTCAATACTGTGGTAAGTCAGTTAGTATTTGTTGAGATTAAAATTTCATATGAAGATAAATGTATCAGTTTATTGTGTTCTTTACCAGACTCGTGGGATAGTCTGGTTGTGGCCATAGGTAGTAGTACAACTTCCTTGAAATTTCAGGAAGTGGTCTCATCCTTGTTGTCAAAGGAGATAAGACGGAAGAATATGGAAAGATAGAGAACAGACGCATTATTTGCAAGAGGACGTTCCTAGGAAAGAAATAGATCTAAGTTCTCAAGTGGGAGATCTAATTCTAAGGGTAGATCTAAATCTCTTGGAAAGTTTGTAAAGGTATGTTGGAGATGTGGAAAAGAAGGGCACTATAAGAAGCAATGTAGATCCAAAGTTGAGAAAAAGAAGGGATCTGGAGAATCTCCTTCTACAGAAGAAAATACCTCCAAGGAAGAAGGACGGGATGTGTACTTGGCTTCTTCAAGCACACATGCAGATCATGAGGCATGGTTGGTTGACTCTAGTGCATCCTTTCATATGACTCCTCACAGGGAGTGGTTCTGTGGATATGAAAGGTATGATGGAGGTAATGTTTTATTAGGTGATGATTCGACAACTGGAATCATAGGACGAGGAAAAATCAAGTTGAGGCTCATAGATGGAAGATTATAACACTGTCTGGTGTTCTGCACATCCCAGGTTTGGCCAAAAATTTGATTTACATAAGCAAAATGGACAATCCAGGGGTAAAAACAATATTTGAACATGAAACCTGTAGGATGGTTCGAGGAGC
>JASDQU010102042.1:170599-181722 GCA_032191745.1 Picea mariana
GAGGGGGGGGTGCAACGCCCCCGAGAAAAAAAAATTGCCTCAGGAAACATGTCGCATTTTTGCCTCATTTTTCATGTAGCCTTGATTTTCGTGTCCATTATTAGGCGATTTTTCGGCACATGGTTTTTGCCGATGGTTTTCTATTCCCAGTTAAGGAATTATGGTTGTTGACTAATCCAGGTCATTGGGTTAGGGTTTTGGATGCCGCTGGCTCCTATATGTATATTGTATTGTAAACAATGTATCACAATGAATGAATATAGAATATGTTGGTTTTCCCGATTTGGGTTTCCAAGGGAAAAATATCTGTGTAATGTTTGTATTTTCCATTGTATCTTTTATGTTATTTACTAAAAATTTGTTTGCAGTAAATATTGTACAAGGTTAAAATCTACACCTTCATGGCTATTATCAACCTACTTGATGATACCTGATTAGCTGGCGTTTGTAGAAGCTCGCAGGCTTCCTCCTCCGTCATTTTATCACCATTCCTACCACCCTCATGGGTATTTACATAGATGGAAGTCATAAGTAGTAGCAACATCCACATCTTTAACCATCCTATATCATTTTTCCTGAATACATAATCCATCATTAGTCATACTCAATTAACATAACATCATTATTGCATAATAACATACTATTCTAAGTCCACAAGCATGCCATATGCATATCCAAGAATGTACATATGCACAAATGCACATCCATATGCACTAAGCATGTATTGTTAGCATGCCTACTAATGCATCTAACTTCATTGTATGCATCATGCACTCTCATGCATTTATGTTTCAATTCACTTATTTATTTATTTATGTTGTAGTTGATTGCCCTTGAATGTTTTCAAATCCTTGTTGCCTTATGTGCTCCCATTCTTCTCATCTTCCCTATTGTTCCATGGTATAAACACTTTCCAACCAAGTTCCACTTGGCCATTCTGCCATCCAACCAATGTGTTCTATTTGCAACAACTTCTCTTAGGCAGTCATATCCAAAATTTACCTTTATGAAACATTCCAACACCTTGGAATGAGGTAGCTCACAACATTTCATTACTCTACTACCACAACATCCTTGAATCGACTTACCCATAATCATTCCACATCCTTGTTATTACTTCTAGTTGTCCATTGGGTTTCCTAATTTTTGGGAATCACTTCATTTAACAATTCCCTGTGAAGTCATACTTCTTGCACTCAAGACCATTCCCAATGGAAGTCTATTTCATTCAGTGACACTTTTCAAGTGAAAGAGACTTCATTATTATATCCATGATTTCTTTGCATTAGTATCTTGCTTCCACTATGAACTCTGATATCATAAGTGGCTTCCTTGATCCGAGTACTTTTAGACAAGGTAGCTAAGTCATAGATAGCAAGTCCTTTCTAAGCACTCGTGTTCTTGGCACATAGAGATGATTCAGACATCACCTCCTAAGCTCCTTGTTCTCTTTCAAATCAAGCTTGAAACTATCTACACATCTCTACCTTCAAGGCTATGAAGTCTTACTGTTGTGCCTGCAATTCATTCAAATTCTATAGTAGTTGACTAATAATTCTTTTGTTCCCTCTTCTTGTGTTATTTATCCACCTTTTAATTACTTTCCATGTAACTCTTTATTGCCTCAACCATCTTCTACAAGATCTATCATGCTTCCATGACTCTAATATCCAATCATATGCTTGAATGTATCTAATTATATCTCTAATTCTGCAAAATGTGCAAGCACCGATTTTTGTTAGAATTATGCATATCAAGAAATTTGTCAATTAATGCTACAGGTTTTTTTTGCTCAATTCATGAAGAATTATATCACAATTATCCAAATTATATTATTTTAAGGTTATTCTCCTCTGACTAAGTTTTCCAATGACTATACTCATACCCCAATCTGATCTCTGAKCTGAAAATTATGGCTTCCTGAAAAAAAACCACTTTCATCATTTTTGTGCATTTTCTCCACTAGTGTAATTCTATTGAAATGCCAACTTTTGTCATATGCAAACGAAAATATATCAGGAAATAGAGAAACTTGTGTATGAGACATAGTTAAAAATAATGACAAGGAATTCATAACAACTCTCAGATTTTCTATTTGATGCATTAGTAGAAAACTACAGCAATCTGGAATTTGCAACTTTGTCATTTTTCACCCTTTTTTCCAGACACTGCACTTCTGGAAAAAAAATCACTAAACCAGAGTTGTTTGTCTTAATGAGTATATAAAATGTTGAGTAGATAAAATTTTCCAGTTTTTTGATCTAGGGTCACTTTTCCTCCTCCGAAAATCTCAAAAATCCCAAAAAAATGGTATAGAATAGTGGATTTTAGCCTATTTCAGTATCCCCATTCCAATCCCCTCGAGATTTATTCAGTTCCTTTGTGGGTTATTTATGTGTCTATTTTTTGGACTGTCCTCAAGAGTTTCATCTTAATCTGGGCCTCTACCAATGATTTGGACCCAGATCTTTAAAAACTACTATTTTGCATTTTGCGACAATTCCAAGCAGAATTGTACAATTGTTCTCTTTGGCACTTTTGTAGATCTCCTTTCTGTGGACAAAACCCCTATGTTTCATCCCAATCCAACTTAACATGCTCCAGTTATGGCCAAAATAAGAAAATGGCTCCAAACTTCGTTTTTTTTTTTTTTTTTAAATTGTGGAACAATTTTTCCTACGTGCAATATGCACCATTGATTCTCAAATCAGAAGCATTATGGACCATTGATCTATTGTCCATCGATAATTGGCGATCAAGGATAAATGATTTCCTTTGCAATCCAAACCTTCCAACCGATCTCTCCAACGCCTGATCATCGACCATCGATTGTTTTTCTCCGCAAACCAAAATTCGCCCACAAATCTCTCCGATGCTCAATCATCGATGCTCGGTCATATTCCCCAACAAACCAATATTGTTCACAAATCTTGCCGAACCCCGACCATCGGTGATCTACCATCTCTTTGCTGACATGGCATGACACGTGGATGTTGACATGGCATGACACATCATCATGAGGCATCAATTGGGCTGACGTGGCATGACACATCATCATGAGGCATCAATTGGGATGACGTGGCATGACACATCATCACCTTCATTTCCTTCATCGATCTTCGACACACAGAGATTTCCTTTGGGTGAATGAAAAATTCTCCCAAATTTGTCGATCCCTGATCCATCGGCCATCGACGATTGAAGATGTCTATTGGATGAACTTTAATAGTTCGCCAAACTCGTCAATCTGTGACCATCGACCATCGACGATCTCCTTTGACAAACTTCAACACTTCACCAAAACTTGTCAATCCCCGACCATCGACCATCGACGATAGAAGATTTCCTCTGGTTGAATGAAAACGTCACCAAATTATGTCGAGCCCCGACCATTGGTCTTCGATGATCGGAGATGTCTCTTGGAAAACTTCAACGCTTCACCAAACTCTTCGATCCTCGACCATCGACCATCGACGATTGGAGATTTATGTTGACGAATTTCAACACTTTAGCAATTTTCGGCCAAAACGCGGGTGAATATGGGTCGTCCATCTCTCGGCCAAGATGATCTCGACCATTGATTTCCTTTGACTTCCCAAACGACCAAAAATGAATACAGATCGTTGATCTTCCTCATTTTTCAAACCACTGAAATGAATCTCAGTTGTTGATCTAGAAACTTTGTCAAACTTTGAAACTTTATCAACTTTTAAATATTTTGAGGAGGAATCTAGGTTGTCAATCTCGAGATCGAATACAATATCGGTCGTTGATTCCTTGAACTCTACCCCGCGCTACAACAACCATTAAAACTTTGAATTTTTTGACCTTCAAGGTCTAATTTGGCGCTGCAACTCCATAGATCGAATCTGTTAAAATTCTTAGACAACACGAATTATTTAAAACTCGAATCTACCCATGAATTCAGGGATCTTTCTCTCTAATCTTTTCGTTTTTCCCCAATTTCACTCAGATCAAAGTCTACCACAACAAATTTCTCCAATTCGCCCTCGTTCTGGCCCATACCAAACTAGTGTTTCAGCTAGAAGCTCTAATACCAATTTGTAACATACTCAGGCACCAACAAGATAGGCATGTTACCTCAAAAACACACTTCAAAACTGATCTCGAATTCTAGTAATAATTAATTTGAAATCAAGCATAAAAGATTGCAATAACCACACATGCAATAATCAAGTTCATGCTTAACCATCCAAGAAAGGAACAATGTGCCATGTGTGGAGGATTGAAATCGCAACGAGCAATTTCGCCTGCAAAGTATTGCTAAAGCCCTATTATTTAAACTATGCTAATAATATAATACTAGTAGGCGGGACCCCCTTGTAGACTGGAGGCTCAGAGATAGTCATATCACACATTTTATGTTGTTGTTTGGCGTTGCTTACAGGGTCCTATATGGTTGACAATGGAGTCATGGTTTCATTTTGATATAGTAACAGGTGGATGGTGCATTTTATGGGAGGATTTTGCAATTCAAAGCATTAATTTTTATGTTATAATGGGCATATATTTACAGTTGCTATGATTTGATCATGTCACAAATCATCGTGATCGACTACCTGGCCATATGCACACAAGAAACATGTTAGTAATAACATAACCAAAACAAAGAAAAGAAACTTATGAAAAAAATCCTAAAAGGAAAGGATCTATGTTTGAGTTATGTTAAGGATTATATGCATATGAAAAGGTAAAATATGTTGGTGTTAGTCCTAACTATTATATTGTTGGTTATTGGCTATGTGATTTTCATTTGATTTATTTTGGGCGCATATAACATTGCAAGGAATATGGTATGGCATGAAAACTTGGCAAAGGTTAACGTGAATGTTTTGGGTGGCGCATTGGACAAGGAATATCGTCGCAGATTTCAATGGTTGGAAATTGATTACATGGTTTAAATGATATGGTGAATGTTGGATGTCTTGTACTTCAAAATTGAATAGGATAGGAAATGGAAGCGACTTGCAATAAATGCACGTCACTCCATACTCCCCCCATCAGGCTGTCACCTTAGTATTGTTCTTGTTGTATTTGGTCTATTGGTGGTTAAGCTCCGCATTTCAGGCTTGGGAAGAAAACGCTCGACCAACTCGCCCTTTTAAGCTCTTGGTTACAGGTATGGTTCTTTTTGACCCCATCCATGAATTACGCTTTGTGTATGAACAAACAATGGATTAGTAATGCTTGGGTTTGTGTTTTCCTGAGAATTGCAACTGTGTAAATACATGATTTTTCTCTCTGGAATAACTATGTAATTGTTCAGATTGCAATTAAAAGAATTTGTTTTTGGTTGAGTTGTGCATTCACTAGTTGCTCTGTTGTTTAAAATCATGGTGAGTCTCTGTGGATATTAAGTGAATGTGGCATTTTCGCTCTGTGTATTCTTGTCGGTTGCTTCCTCGCATTCATGAGTATAACCCTATCCAGTCGCATTCAGGTTGCTTGTTGGTTGTTCTGCAGTTCCTATTCCAGAGTCATGGTTGTGGCTCATGCTCGGTGTCTTGGCAACAAAGTATCTCGGGAATTGGTCTTAGGGTGGCCATAATATACCATATGGTTATGGAGTGATTTGAGTTATGCCCCAGTGTTATGCATCCTCATTGGCATTGTTGTCAAATGGTTCGACTCTTAAGAAAATCGACAAAGGTTATATCTCTGGGTGTTCTTTGTAACCATCACTATTCAGTTAACGTTCGCCTCTCCTCTGTAGGCGTAAAACACACTATGTGCACTGGCCTTTTCTATCATACCCGACGTTGTATTCCTCTCTGTCTAACTGTTGTTCCATTGCCCAGGCTGGGAGTTATAAGGATACCATGTGGCTTACTATTGAGTCTGTATTGAAAGGGTTTTTTCCTGTGGTTGATATATCCCTGGGGACCTCCAGTTCTTTGTGCTATTGTTGAATGAGCACATTCTTGATTGTCTCCTTGTATTTGTTGCGATAGAGCCGATTTTATAGCCCCAACTATTATGCTCCCTTCGGGAATCTTTTGGGTTGTAAAAGATTAGTTTATCATGTGGAGTGGTTATGAAAGTTTTCATCGAGTTCCTATAACGTCTTTCTATGATTAGATTGGTTGAAAGGTTGTGATTGGGAATGAGTAATAATATGCAGTCAAGGGCTACCTTTTTTCCGTTATACTCCCGATCACTGTGTTCTTACAACATTGTTTGATTGCAAATTGGAGATTCCTGTGTGTTTCACTAGGCCTGATCAGGGTTATAGATAATTATGGAAATGGTGACTGTGTGTATTTCGTTATGTTCATTGTGCGTATATTATTGAATCATCGTGCATATTGGAAATAGTTACATTGACAGTGATGAGGTTCAAAGTTTTATGTGGACTATGGTTTCGTTGCAAAACCTTGTTGGTCGATATGATGAAGAATGTATGTAATCAGGCATGTTTTGGAAGTCTATTCGATTTGGAAAGGGACCTGTGCATATGTTTTAATTGGCCGATTGTGAATTGATGGACAATGTATGATATTTTTATAGTGGTGCATCATGGGATAGAGGTGGAGCAATGTTGTTGTATGTTTTCTTTAAATTCTTAAAAGGAAAGGAAGGAAATTTAAGACCAAGCATTTTCTTAACAATACTGTTGAATGGACTGTTGTTTTGATTATGAATATGATTGCACAGACTGTTCTAATTGAGAAGTTTTGAGAAATTTAAATGTTGTGACAACAAATAGTTTGATACACAATGAGTGTCGATATGGTGTTGGTATTCTTTTGTATTGAGTTTAGTACAGAGTTATGTTTTACTTGATTTGTTTTATGAACAATATTCATTATTTCCCTGCCATTATCTCTCTTTTCCGCACATTACAAATCCCCTCACCTTCCCAAATTCACTATTCATGCCTTGTTCTTAAAATTAAATTATAGTTAAATGAAAACTTTGTATTATAGCAGTTGAAGGATGGCACGGGGATGAGTTACAGTTGATATGTTTTGTTATTACAATATAGTTGATTGTTTGATGATTTGTTGAGCAGTAATCATGATCTACCCCCCTTCATTTTACCACTTTTCGCTCAATACAATCCCTCATATATCCCAGAACCCTTATTCACCCTCTGCTCATTGACAAGTATTAAACATTTTTTATGGATTAGATTGCATGAGTTTGATGTGTTGTTGATCCAAACTTTGTTTCATATTTAAAGAGATGTCATGTATGGTTTGTTGAAGAAACTAGTTGCTAATAAATAATTCATACGGGAATGAGCTTCTTCAACAGAGGTAGCCATGGCCGGAATAATAGGGGAAGAGGAAATTGGAACAAGGGCCCTAGAAGGCCAAGGTTTTCTATACATTTTGATGCAGATCCACAAGAGTTGAACCATCTATTCCAAGCTGGGTTTTTCAACTGGATTGGACAAGGGGTGGTACAACCTATACCAGAAAGGCCTCCTTTCCAACCCCCACATGTCCCTAGTATCCCACCCCCTCATGTCTCCTACTGAAGCTTTTGGACAACACACTATTTTTTGGATATGTTGGATATTATATTTTTTGGATATGGTTTCAAATATCATTGATATTAATTTTCAAATTATGAGAGTGACGGTGGGAGCCACAAGGAGGGATGTGTTTGATTGATTAACTAGTTGTGTTTATGTTTGTTAAAGAAACTAAAGGGAGTCACGAGAGGTCCCACCTACTAGTTATTATTTATTTAAGACCCTTATTATTATTTTATTAATTTTCCCCCTAAACTAAAAGTTGGTCGAGTTTTAGTTAACTTAACTAAAAGATGTAGTTTAACTAATTATGATTGCTTAAAGGCAAAAACAGAAGGAGGAACATGAGGAGAATAGAAGGAGAAAGCATACTAAGGTCTGCTCTTGAGTTTTATTGAGATAGTTTAGTTTTCAATCATTATTTAATTCATTGAAAGCCTAATTCTCTTTTATGATAGCAGGGTCTTATTGTAGACAACAAAATTCAAGGTTGAATTACATCATTCAGACACTTGTTTTTCAGAGGTGTTGATCTATCTTTGATAGTCTATGTAGACTTGTCTGTTTTTGAATTAAATTTCATGATTGATAAAGGATATTGTGCAGAGTTGAGTGGGCGACAATCTGTGGCAAGCTAATTCAGCTTTTAAAGTTCAGTTTTTGACTTTTTGTCATAAGTCCTTTTGTATGGTTTTCATTGGGGACATCTAAGTTTGACTTTGGTCCAAACTTCCTCAAGGATTTTGTAAAGAGAATGATTCTTTTGATGAATTGGAATGAAATAAACGATTGCTTTCTGTCTCATATGTGTTAATTATTGACTTGGTATTTTTGCTTCTATCTCTACATTTACTTCTGCATCTGTTGTATTCAGAAAATTACATAAATATTGAATTTTTCAGCAATCTGTTATTTATAAGAAAAACACCCTAAGCCCTTGTAACCAATACTTGTGGATTAGGAAACAATTTTTGAGGCTATAAATATAAGGTGATATTCCTGTCTATCTTGCTTTATTCAAGCAAGATGTGAAAATGCTTGAGTAAGATCATTTCATATCATACAAATTTCAGAGATAATAATAATACACGGCGGAATATAAATATACAGAAAACACAAATAACACTTATCTTTAATTAAACTAGCACCAACTGGTTGCAGACCGAGGACGTTCCTCCCAACCATAGACATTGTCATTCCAATTCTCATTAACAAGTCACCCTCGATCCAAGGTTATGAATCCACAAGGACGGGTCCTAGGTCAAATCTAAAACACACAACAATTGGCGAATTAGCTCTCATGTTTTCCCAACCACACAATAATCCTAATTTCCATCTCACTTTCTCCTTCAGCCTCCACAACCCAAAGAAATGAACCCCTTTCTCTATCATGCAGTCCCTCAGGCTATTCCATTTATCTCTAGTGCTCCAGTGCTACTGCTCAAGAAATCTCCATGCTGGAAACTCCAAGGATTCTCAGTTGTGACAGTTCTTTCATAACTACCATCAATCTTATGCACACAGACATACATTCCCCTCTGGAATGATCAATAATTTCTTACAACCATCTAACAATGGCTCTCTACCTCCAGCCATTTGTTTCCATGCTCATCCCAAGAGCACATTAATTAGCAAGAGTGAATGAGGAAGAATTACAAGGAAAGAGTGTAAGAGTAAATGGAGAAGAAGAAAGAATAACCCCCAAAATAGCCCACGGGCAGGGTTTATAAAATTACAAGAACCAAGAACCACATTGCCTTCCCCAAGAAGCTCATGTAACCACTTTTCTCAATTAAAACCAAAATGGGTAAATAAAATATAATAAAAATACTTAGCCCCTTAAGCCCCCTCTATCATGGAATCATAGCCCCTTGTCTCTTGTCCTTGTCTGTCTTGCAACCAATGATGTATTGTACTAATGTATATAGAAGTGTTACATTTCCTAGGCACTCTAACCCCTTTCCAAATTTATCGGCTCACCAGCCCAAGTCACATTTATATAATACATTCTAGTTCATAGGGATTAAAATCAGGGTGTTACAAGTCACCCTCTCACAACTTTCACCTTGCACTCTAGGTGAAATTGAAGAAAGAATGACCCCCCTTGTTCTATCATATAAAAGAAAATCTTGAATCCCTTGATCTATGTATGTAAGAACCTTACCCCTCTCCTTTTCTATTTGGAAAACTAAGCAAGAAGAAAAGTAGGGAAGCTTTGCAATGCAATCCAACCAGACATGCACTCGATAGTGGTTTGTATACATTGTTAGGATACCAAAGCACTATTGTCTAAAAGTTTACCCTTTTGGTTTGTCTATGGCGAGTCAAAGGTGGGCTCGATATAACATAGAGAGTGTAATGAATAGACCATAAATTTGTGTAATTAATTCTTTTGAAAATTCAAGTGGAAATTATTCCTTTCTTGGAAGTGCTATATGGATTTCCAATGATGCTTTTTTCCTTCCTTGGCAGAAAAAAGAGAGTTTTACATTGTCAACCTATTTGGGGTAAAGATTGTATATAATACAAATTGAGAGGGCCCACTATGCAAAGTCTCTCTAATTATTTTCCAAATGGTGAGAAAAAAGTTCATTAAATTGGACAAGCCACTACTAAATTCACAAGCCTTTCCTTTATGGTTCTCATATAAATGCCTGATGTTCATATTAGAAAAACATTTTTGTTTTTGGTAGCATAACCCTCTTTTCACTAGCTTGAAAGGAAGCAATAACCCTTCCATGTGCATTATGTTCGTATGAAAAGAAGCAACTATGTTATCAAGTGTGAAAGTGTGAAATTAAGACATTGCACACTTCAAACAATGGTCAAACCAAGGCACCACGTGTCCCTTTAGATAATAACGAGTCACACTTTCTAACACATTTATGTTTTATTTAAACATTTTTACTTTGTGTTCGTTTTAAACATGATTTTGGATAACCTCTCTCGTATCTATCATTATTCCATTGATGGAAAGAGACACATTGAAACCAATGCCATGCATAGAGAAATTGTGAACACCAACAATATAACAATGTAGAAGCTTTGTGAAGCATTGAGGTAACCTACCTTATTCCATACAAAAGACATGTTATCATATATTAATATGATTAGTGCACAAGGTTGAAACAAACATTCATGACTTTGACTATCATAAAGTCCCATTTATGTTCAAGTATGTGATGCTTCCCACAAGAGCTTTTCCTGCTTTGCAATCTTCTCCTCACCACAATGATTCTCTTGACATTGCTTTATTGCTTGACTATTTCATTGCAGCAATTCAAGTCTACCATGATGATAACATGGATGTGTTGGATCTGCAAGAACTTTGTACAATGTTCTTATTTAAGGTTCCATTTGCTCTCCACCCACAATAGTTTGGAGTAAGGTAAGAAAATATAACATAGTTTTGTAGATTATAAATTGGAGAGTAACATGGGTGATAGGTGCAAAGGGGAGTCTTTATTGTCCTAGTGGAAATAAGATTGTTCATTATGCTTGAGGGTCAGGGAACATGTTGAATAATCTAGTTAAAGCTTACTCGTTGTGGTGTAGGCTCTCCATTGCTAAATAAAATGGCCTTGGGACCTTATCTGTCTTTGGGGATTTGTAGTGTCCCTTA
>JASDQU010102042.1:181772-191988 GCA_032191745.1 Picea mariana
GCCTTCCCCAAGAAGCTCATGTAACCACTTTTCTCAATTAAAACCAAAATGGGTAAATAAAATATAATAAAAATACTTAGCCCCTTAAGCCCCCTCTATCATGGAATCATAGCCCCTTGTCTCTTGTCCTTGTTTGTCTTGACACCAATGATGTATTGTACTAATGTATATAGAAGTGTTACATTCCTAGGCACTTTGACCCCTTTCCAAATTTATCAGCTCACCAGCCCAAGTCACATTTATATAATACATTCTAGTTCATAGGGATTAAAATCAGGGTGTTACAAGTCACCCTCTCACAACTTTCACCTTGCACTCTAGGTGAAATTGAAGAAAGAATGACCCCCCTTGCTCTATCATATAAAATCAAATCTTGAATCCCTTGATATATGTATGTAAGAACCTTACCCCTCTCCTTCTCTATTTGGAAAACTAAGCAAGAAGAAAAGTAGGCAAGCTTTGCAATGCAATCCAACCAGACATGCACTCGATAGTGGTTTGTATACATTGCTAGGATACCAAAGCACTATTGTCTAAAAGTTTACCCTTTTGGTTTGTCTATGGCGAGTCAAAGGTGGGCTCGATATAACATAGAGAGTGCAATGAATAGACCATAAATTTGTGTAAGTAATTCTTTTGAAAATTCAAGTGGAAATTATTCCTTTCTTGGAAGTGCTATATGGATTTCCAATGATGCTTTTTTTCTTCCTTGGCGGAAAAAAGAGAGTTTTACATTGTCAACCTCTTTGGGGTAAAGATTGTATATAATACAAATTGAGAGGGCCCACTATGCAAAGTCTCTCTAATTATTTTCCAAATGGTGAGAAAAAGTTCATTAAATTGGACAAGGCACTGCTAAATTCACAAGCCTTTCCTGTATGGTTCTCATATAAATGTCTGATGTTCATATTAGAAAAACATTTTTGTTTTTGGTAGCATAACCCTCTTTTCATTAGCTTGAAAGGAAGCAATAACCCTTCCATGTGCATTATGTTCGTATGAAAAGAGGCAACTATGTTATCAAGTGTGAAAGTGTGAAATTAAGACATTGCACACTTCAAACAATGGTCAAACCAAGGCACCACGTGTCCCTTTAGATAATAACGAGTCACACTTTCTAACAAATTTATGTTTTATTTAAACATTTTTACTTTGTGTTCGTTTTAAACATGATTTTGGCTAACCTCTATCGTATCTATCATTATTCCATTGATGGAAAGAGACACATAGAAACCAATGCCATGCATAGAGAAATTGTGAACACCAACAATATCACAATGTAGAAGCTTTGTGAAGCATTGAGGTAACCTACCTTATTCCATACAAAAGACATGTTATCATATAGGAATATGATTAGTGCACAAGGTTGAAACAAACATTCATGACTTTGACTATCATAAAGTCCCATTTATGTTCAAGTATGTGATGCTTCCCACAAGACCTTTTCCTGCTTTGCAATCTTCTCCTCACCACAATGATTCTCTTGACATTGCTTTATTGCTTGACTATTTTCATTGCAGCAATTCAAGTCTACCATGATGATAACATGGATGTGTTGGATTTGCAAGAACTTTGTACATTGTTCTTATTTAAGGTTCCATTTGCTCTCCACCCACAATAGTTTGGAGTAAGGTAAGAAAATATAACATAGTTCTGTAGATTATAAATTGGAGAGTAACATGGGTGATAGATGCAAAGGGGAGTCTTTATTGTCCTAGTGGAAATAAGATTGTTCATTATGCTTGAGGGTCAGGGAACATGTTGAATAATCTAGTTAAAGCTTACTCGTTGTGGTGTAGGCTCTCCATTGCTAAATAAAATGGCCTTGGGACCTTATCTGTCTTTGGGGATTTGTAGTGTCCCTTATCCGGATTCCTTTGTAATTGTACATATATGTTGGTGAGTCGATTGGTACCAAGTGTAAATGTAATGTACATTTAGGCTGGTGAGCCAAGGACACCTGATTTTGGTGTTGTGCGCATCAGAGTAGTGTGCGGAAAAGTGTTAACAAAGACAGGGTGCACACAATCTATGTGTTGCACGCACCTGGGCAAGTGTGCACATTGCACTGCGTTGCGCGCACTTGGGTTAGTGCGCGGGAATGAATGTTTATGTTTTGGAGGTCAGAGAGCCTATGTGATTACGAGGTTGGTGAGCATGGACACAGATAGGCCAGTGCACCTATCCATGTAATTATAATCATGATTATTAATATAATATTGCATCGTTGCACGCTGATTAACTCAAACGAAAAGAGATGGGGGGCTACTCCACCGTAAAAGGGAAAAGGTGGGTGAGTCGTAAGTCTTGGGGAATATTTTATAATATTTCTGGGAAAAGTGTAATGTCATATATGTTATTTTATCCTAAGTTCCTGAGGGTAGGGAACGGGTCACCAAGTGGCTTAAAGCTGCTTTTGGAGGTGAAAAGTGTCAAGTGGGAGGAATGCAATATATATTGTTAGCCTTAGTGTATTTTGGAAGGAGGATGGTATTATTATTGATGTTGCAGGCTCTTGTGAGCCAAAGGGGGTCAGACTGTATGGAAAATCCGATTATTACCTTATCTGCAGTGAAAAACTTGTAGGGAGTTGTGGGGATATATTCATAGTTTCACAGTCGAAAAGTCGGGTTGACATACCATGAGGTGTCTCTTGAGGTGAGAGACTGGTTGTTGTGGAGTGGTTTTCAGACTCGTGGGCATACTCTCCAGGCGAGAGTTTTGTTGAGATTTGTTTCCTTGGTGCGCTGAGCATTAGTCACAGAGCTCAGAGAATTCATGTCCAACCTGTTGCTGGTAACCATGGGAATGGAAGTGGGGAAACCAAAGGGCTGGTGAGCAGAGAAGGGGTACACTTCCTTGGGTGTGATAGGTGCGTGGGAAATGAGGGATTGTGGGCTAGTTGCAGCAATGGGCACTTAGGATTGGGCAATTTTGTTGAGTTTCAGAACATAATTTGTTGTTAGGAACCTTGTTTGCCCTGGTGGAGTTGAGCCCCAACTCAGGGGTGACCTGTTGCTGAAATCTTATGAGCAACAACGTCTATGGCTAGGAGGAATGTCTGAGTCAAGGCCACAGTTGGTGACTTTCACTTAAGATAAGTGTTCCTTATGTATTTGTCTTGGTTACTGCATTCATTTTGGTCTATGTTTGACATGGGTTAATTCTTGTATGTTGTTGCATATAAGTATTTGTTTTTATTCTGTTATTTGTTGCTTGCTCATGTAAATATGTTGTTTTTAGCCTTTAATTGTAGTTGTGCCTGAGTATGTCAGATGATAGTAACTTTGCCTATTAAGTTTAACCTTATGATTTTGGTTATGAGTCATCAAGAAGAGGACTAAGTGGTCGAGTGTGTAGGATTGTAACCGGTATGCTCCAAGAGGATGGAACTCATGTGTGTGTGGTTAAGGAATTAGGCCCCACACACAATAATAGCATAACTGGCACATGATGCCTAGGTGGTTATGCGCACAGTTGTACTGTGGGGTTAGTATGCTGGTGCACACAGTTGTTTGATTTAATCCCGTTGCTTAATGTTGCATTAAAATAAATTGTTGTTTTCGTTGTTATAAGTTGTGTGGTGTGACTCAAGCTTAGGTTGAGTGTGTTACTTCTAGTTAACTGTGCAGACTAGTGTTAGAGTAGAAACTGCGCAGTGAATCTATCAGAGTAACATTGTTGAGGTGGATGGAGATGTTATAGTTTGGTATCAGAGCATGTGTAAGATGGTAATGGGACTCAGTGGGAGACTGGGGACGTTGCAGTATGATATCAGAGCTATTGGTTCAACATTAGACTTGTATGGGCCAGAGACTAGCATGAATAGATGTGTGCGCTAAGAATTGGTGTCGCACAATGCAGAGTTTCGTTTGCACGGAAAACCATTGGTGCGTAGTATAGAGTTGTGATGCACACAAAGATAGTGATGTGTAGGTGTGCACTCTAGAATTTGGAATGTTCAAATCATCCAATAAATCTAAGAGAATGATTTTGACAAAATGGTGCAAATTATTCATGTAGTTGTTGCATGAAACCACCTAACAAATCTTGTTGTCTTCATATTTTGCAGAATTATAACCAATTATAGTAGGACAAAGTCGATGTAGAGGGTTGAAAGCATGGAAGATGTACATAGGAATTATAGTCTTGATGATGAATTTGGAGATTTGTATGTTGGTTTGGGTGTTGATGGTATAAAATCCAAGGGGGAGTCCATGAACTTGGTAGAAACTATAAAAGTATTGCAGAAAGATTTCCAGAATTATAAGGAAGATAATGAAAGGCTTATGAGAGCTAAGGCGCAATAAGATGACTTCAATGTTAAATTGATGTAGAGCCTAGACAAAATAGAAATGAAAATGGATTAGGAGACAAAAATGAGTAGATCAAGAAGTCGCAAGTATCATGATGAGAAAATAAGGGAAGAAAGAATTGTTGGTAAGCATTCTTTCAAGAAGGCACGCAGTAGCTCAAGTCCATCTCCTGTTAGAAAGCATAAGAGAAGGAATGGGGTGGATGAGCTACAGGGGGAAATGAATAAGATTAAGCCTCCTACATTTGACGGTGAGCACAAGAAGGACGAAGATGCAAAGACATGGTTGTTGTGTATGAGGAAGTACTTCCAGCTGCATAACTATTTTGTGCGGGTAGAAGGGAGAATTGTTATCTATCAATTAAAGGGAAAGGCATCGATGTGGTGGGATCAGTATGTGCAAGTGCAACACATTGATGAGAAGAAAGTGACTTTGAGAGAGTTCAAGAGGTATTTCCAAAAGAAATACTTAACTAAGTATTACTATGACAGGAAAATGAAGGAGTTCTTCGAACTCAAGCTTGGGAGCTTGACAATTGATGTGTACGAAAGAATATTTTTAGAACTGTTGAATTATGTGCCCTTTATCAAGGATGAACATGTGAATATTCATAGATATTTGAGTGGGTTTTCCTCATTTATTAGTGACAAGATAAAATATGATGACCATAAGACGTTGGAAGAAACCATAAGGCATGCTAAGTGTTTTTATGAGCAGTAAAAAGGAAGACCGACTTTACAAAAGTCTTGGGAAGACGAGATGAAAAGTAAGGTGGAACAAAGGAAGAAGGGAGTTGAGCCATCATTTTTCATAAATATTGTGCAAGGACAAACGACTCTCTAGAAGCCCAAATTGTTGGAGACAATGGGACAAAAGTCATGGCAACAACCTATGCAGTGTTCGGGTTGTGGCAGAAATCATACACACAGAGCTTGTCCTCAAAGAGGTTGTATTGTACACAGTCTCCCACTAAGTCACGTTACCACCTTACACATGCTCTGATACCAAATTGTAACGTACCCAATATACTACTGGACCATGCTACTCTAAAACTTCACTGCGCATTTTATATTCTTCACACAAGTCCGCGCAATATCACTTTAAGGTAGCATTCTCAGCCCAATCTTGAGTCATGCCACCTGTCTTATAACAACGAAAGTAACGATTTATTTGAATACAACCTTAAGTAGTGGAATTAGATCAAACAACTGTGCGCACCAACATACTGACCCCATAGTACAATTGTGCGCATGACCATCTGGGCGCCATGCACCACTTCTGCTATTACTATGCGCGGGGTCTAATTCCTTACCCACACACACACATGAGTTCCAGCCTCTTGGAGCATACCGGTTACAATCATGCACACCCCGCCACTCAATCCTCTTCTTGATTACTCATAACCAAAATCATAAGGTTAAACTTAAAAGACAAAGTTACCATCAACTGACATACTCATGCACAACTACAATTAAAGGCTAAAACCACCATATTTACATGTTCAAGCAATATTAAACCAAAAAAAAACAAATACGTATATGCAACACATACAAGAATTAACCCATTTCAAACATAGTTAAATATGCACACAGAAACCAAGACAAGTATGTAAGGAACACTTATATTAAATGAAATTCACCAACTGTGACCTTAACTCAGACATTCCTCCATACCATATATGTTGTTGCTCATAAGCTTCCAGCAACAAGTCACCTCGAGCTGGGTCTCAACTCCACCAGGAAAAATGGTTCCTAGCAACAAGCTATGGTCTGAAAATCATCATAATTACTCAATCCTAGGTTCCCACTACTGCATCTAACCCATAGTCCCCCATTCCCCATGCACTTGTCACACCCAAGGAAGTGTGCTCCTTCTCCGCTCAACAGTCCTTCAGTTGCCCCACTTCCCTTCCGAGGGTTACCAGCAACAGGCCAGACAAGAAGTCTCTGATCTCTACGACTAATGCTCAGCGCACCAAGGAACAACTCTCAGCAAAACTCTCACTTGGAAAGCATGCCCACAGGTCTGACAACCACTCCACAACATCCAGTCTCTCACCCAAAGAGATTGCTCACTGTCTTTCAACTCGAATCTTCGACGATATCTCTAATTATAGCCCACAACTCCTTACAAGCTTGTGTATGCAGATAAGGTAATAACCAACTTTTCCACACGATCCGACCCCTGTCTGCTCACGAGAGCTTGCAACATGAATAATAAGAAAATAATGACCAAAATACATTGAGGCCAACAATATATATTTCATGCCTTCCACTTGACACTTGTCACTTCCAAAAGTAGCTTTAAGCAACTTGGTGGCTCGTTCCCTACCCTCGGGAACTTAGGATAAAAACATATCCACTTTACACTTTTCCTGGAAATATTATAAAATATTCCCCAAGACTTACGACTCACCCCCTTTTTCCTTTTCTAGTCGAGTAGGCCCCTTGTCTCTTTTCGTCTGAGTCGGTCAATGCGCAGCAATGCAATATTGTATTAATACTCATGATTATATTTACATGGATAGGCACATTGGCCTATTTGTGTCCATAATTACCGACGTCATAATCACACATGCTCTCCAGCCTCAAAACATAAACAATCATATATATATATAACTCAATACTACGCACTTCCAAATTATTACCGCACACTTACCTAGGTGCGTGCAATACACAAAATGTGTTCACCTTGTCTTTATAGCAATTCTCCACGCACTTGCTCATATGCACACAACACCAAAACTATGTGTCATTGGCTCACTGGCCTAAATATGCATTACATTTACACTTGGTACCAATCGACTCACTAACCTTTATGTACAATTACAAAGGGTTCTAGATTAGGGACACTACAATCCCCTCCCCCTTATTTATGCATTGTCCTCAGTGCATTGTATACACATGTACATACAAAATTTCAAACATTATAAAAAAGATGAGGATACTCTACTCGCATAGCATCCTCGTTCTCCTAGGTTGCATCCTCGGGACCATACCAGGTCCACTGGACCTTCACCAGCTCTGTGACTCGATTTCGAAGCTGTTGAATTTTCGATCCAATATAAAAATCGGTCGCACTTGAAATATGCCTTCTGGCTCCACCTAATTCACATTCCAATCAATGACATGATTAGCATCAGGTACATATTTATAAAGCAATGACACATGGAAAAAATTATGAATGCATAAGGATGCGGGCAATGCAAGCATATAAGCGACAGGACCAATCCTTTCAAGGATTTTAAATGGCCCACAATAGCACACTGCTAATTTAGAACACTTTCCCAACTTCAGGGAACTGCACCTGGATTTCACTTTCAGAAATACGTGATCACCCACTTCAAATTCCCTTTGGGTTCTTCCTTTATTCGCGCAACTTTTTTGCCTGTCTTAGGAAGCTTTTAAATTCTGCTTGATCATTACCATCTGCTCATCCATTTCCTAGAGCAAATCTGGCTCGACTACTGCGTGGTCTGTTAGGTTATCCCAACTTAAAGACATGTTGCACTTTCTACCATAAATTGCCTCAAATGGGCTCATCTTTAAAGATGCCTGATATACATTCTTGAAAGAAAACTCTACCAAATGAAGTAGTCTTCCCATTTCAATAACTTATCCATCACATACATCCTCAACATGTCTTCAATCACCCAATTTACTCTCTCGGTTTGACCATCTGACTTAGGATGATATGTTGTGCTAAAATTCAGACTTGTCCCAAATCCCTTGAATAACCCTTTCCAAAAGCTTGACGTGAACTTGGAATCTCTGTCAGACACAATTGTCTTAGGAACACCATGCAACTTAGCAACTTCGTGCATGTATATCTCATCAGTGTCGGTTGCCTTGTACTCTAACTTCACTCGAATAAATAGGGCAACTTTAGTAAGCTTGTCTACCACCACCATAGTAGAATCATGTTGCTTAGCAGTCCTAGGAAACTTAGCTATGAAGTCCATGGTCACAACTTCCCACTTCCATTCAGAAATGGGAAAAGGTTGCAACAGACTAGTTGGATGTCTCTATTCAGCCTTGACCTTTTGACATTCAAGACATCTCACAATAAAATCTACAACTTCCTTTTTCATACCTGGACAAAAGTGTTGCTTCTTGACTGCGACAATTGTCTTCTGATAACCTGGATGTAGATTCCATCATTTGGCACATAGACTCTGCATTTATACATGAGGATTCCATCCTCTCTTAACTCATAACCTTCAAACTTTGGTTACGACATACCTTGATGTAAAGTCACATGATATACCTTGTTGTAATGGCTGTAGAATACATTTCATGCATCCTTCTGTTAAGTGCGTCAACCACCTTGTTCTCTTTTCCTCTGATATGCTTTATGTCGAATTCATACTCACTGAGGAACTCTAACCACCTGCTTTGTCTGGCATTCAAACTTGGTTGTCCAAACCAATACTTCAGATCATAATGGTTTGTTCTCAGCTCAAATCTCTTTCCCATGAGATAATACAACCACATCTTCAAGGCATGCACTATAGCTGCCAACTTTAAATCATGCAGAGCATAGAGCCTTCCACGCTCTTTCAACTTCCTTGAATCGTAGCACACCACATGTCCATTATGACTCAGGACTCCACCAAGTCCTTCCTTACATGCATCAATGCACACAATTAAGTTTGTATATGTATCAACAATTCTTAAAATCAACGCACTTGTTAACAAATTCTTCAAGTGTTGGAAACTTCTTGTGCAACCTAGAGTCCATTCAAATCACACACCTTTCTTCTGCAAGGATGTGATTGGATGCACAATTTGTGAGAATCCTTCAATAAACCTTCTACAGTACCCTACCAGTCCCATAAAGGATCTCACTTCTGCAACATTTCTTGGTGTCAACCATTCTTCAATGGCTTTTATCTTCACTGGGTCCACAACTATTCTTTTTTCCAAAATAATATGACCCAAATAATGAATCTGTCGCTAATAAAATGAACACTTGCTCAGCTTTGCATAAATTCGATGCTCCCTCAACACCTGCAACACCATCCTCAAGTGTTGCTCGTGCTCTTCTTCATACTTTGCGTAAATAAGAATGTCATCCAAAATTACAATGACAAACTTATCTAAATACTCTATGAAAACTCCATTCATCAAAGACATGAAGACAACTGGTGCATTCGACAACCCAAATGGCACCACTATAAACTTGTAATGACCATACCTTGTTCTGAAGGTAGTCTTACTAATGTCCTCCTCTTTTATTATCACTTGGTGATATCCATACATGAGATCTATCTTCGAAAATATCCTTGTGCCTCTTAGCTGATCAAACAAGTCATCTATCTTTGGCAAAGGATACTTGTTCTTTATTGTTACTTTGTTTAACTGCCTGAAGTCAATACAAAGTCTCAACGTACCATCCTTCTTCTTCATGAACAAAACTAGAGCACCCCAAGGCGACACACTTGGGTGTATATACCCCTTCTTCATAAGCTCTTTAAGTTGCATCTACAACTCCTTCAGTTCTGACGTACTCACCGTGTAAGGAGTATTGGATACAGGTGTTGCTTCCGGCATCATATTAATAGAGAAGTCAATATCTCTTTTCGGAGGCAATCTCGGTATCTCTTTAAAGACATCCTCATACTATTTTAGTAATGCGCAGTCTTCCACACTTGGCACTTTATCCTTAGGTGCCTCTTCCATGTGCGTTGTGAATACTTGACACCCTTTCCTGTAACTTTTCTTCCACTGCAATGCTCAAATTTCTTTGATAGTCACAACTCTTGGAATTCCTTGAACTGATATCAAGTTTCCTTGCTCATCCAGGAAAGTAAATGACTTATTGTAACAATCCAGAACAACATTATGCTCATCCAACCAATCCATACGAATGAGGCAATCAGATGAGCCTAAATGTATAAT
>JASDQU010102043.1:21223-35773 GCA_032191745.1 Picea mariana
TTATATTATATAAGAGATACAAAGTTAAAATAAATCTCAGATGATTATAAATTAAAACTGCTCAACTTTGTAATCAAATTTTTAAAAGGCTATCAGATAACTACCATGGCATTTGTCAGGCTCCGATGTGCCATCGGGACAATAGCAAAGAAAGTTTGTCGATTTGTTATGACCACAAATCCCATTACTCTCCAAACAAGCGCCGCAGCTTTGATCTCTGTACTGGTCGACATGCCATATTATCTCAAAACCCTGCCCTACCAATGTCTGATTATTAATCGACTTATTGAACTGCATAACCTCCTTCTTAATCGGTAGCTGAAGATGTGTTTTACAGGAAAGTGTGCCATTGAAGTCTATTTCTCGGCTGAAACTGTAGTACCAAATATTGTCACATAACTCAAGTATCTGACCTGTATTACTGTGATTGCACTCCCTCCAAAACGTCAGATTGGTGTATCCAGGGGCTATTTGAAAATATTTGTAGTCATACCACCAAGGCTGAGTGTAATTATCTAAAAGTTTGCATTTATCCCCCCACAGATTGTCTTGAAGGATCTTAATGCTATGACTTTTGCTCTTATTCCCCAAGATAAAGGGCTCCAATATGCGATATTTATCTCCCCTGATATTAAGCAGAAGATCACGACGAGTTGGATCACAGTCAAGCTGAAAATCATGGTCACCGCAGCCGCTGTGTATTTTCCCAAATGGATAGCTGAAACTAAAGTCGCCACATCTATTAACAACAGAACTGCAATTCTGCCATTTATTGCGGAAACATGATATTGAGGAGAAGCAGCAGAGGAGCAGCAGAGCGCATACATTAAGGCGAAGGAGAGGAGTTAAAGGCATTGCATTGAACTTTGAAGAGCAACACGTGTTCTGCTTCTCTGCTTCACCAGCGATCTGATTTGTAAATTTCCCAATGATTGTAGGCGAGGTGGGTGTGATTGAAGCGCCGATGAAGGGCAATAGCAAAGGCATCTAAGCCAAGACCAGCCCTTACAAAACCAGATCTCAATAGATGCAGTTCCGGCTGCACATGTTTCTGAAACTTCTATTGAAAGGGGGGCTTCAGAAGGAGGTCAGACTCTCCAATACCAGGGCCGGAACGGGCGGTATCGTCACAAATGCCTCATAGTTCAATGTCCTCTGGCCACACATAAATTTAGACTTTTCATTCCTACGAAACTTTGATCAATTATTTTGATTTATTTAAAATTTTGGAAAACCTCTAGAAATTTAATGCTGGATATATACAGTCCATCTTCCGGGCAAGGCAAAGACTACAAGTCAACAGGCAAATTACACTTTGCTCGTCTTATCATATCGAATGTAATTTCGTGGTTGCTTCCGCTGTAGAAATTCTCGTCACGCTGCTCGCATCTGTAGACCCAAAAGTCTCTGAGAAGGGCCACCGAGTAGACATACCCCGTGAAAAGACAGAGTTATTAATGGTGCTTTTAATTTCGCCGAATTTCGTGGTTGCTTCCTCTGCATTCAATGCCGCGTCCGAGGGTGCTTAATATTCGCCATACTTTTCTACCTAAAAGTTCGACTTTTGTCCGAAAATTTTGTGACACGAATTTTATTCCGGTAATTTAGGCGAACTTTACCTATAATAATTAGCATAAATAGCAAACACACGTGAATAGAATTGTTCGTTTAAAGATATGATTTTGAAAAGTGAAATGTTTCCTGAGAACATTACAATACATCTTTAGGTTAGGGTACGCTATGGGTATAATCCATTTTACCTTGAAACACGAGTGAAAAATAGCGTTTGTTGTAGGCTATAGATGTCCTATGTACTATTATGTCGGAGGTGTCACATGTATGTCTTTTTTGCATGCATGGGTAAGTTGGGAGGATTTGAACTCGGAACCTTCTTGAACATAACACTTTATATAGTGACATTTGTCAATTGCGCTGCTCCCCGGGGGCTAAGATATTAATACATTATAGAAGAAACCTATTATTATATTTATGTTGCTAACAACTTTCAAATCATGTTTGTAAACGAGAGATCTATGAAATGAGCAATAAGTGTGATAATGTGAAACTCCAAATAAGTGACTATTACTTGAAATCACATGTTTCTATTGAAATGGGAGGTTGTGATATTGTTTTAGTTGCATAATGGACCATGGCTGCAAACTCTGGGTCTCATTACCATAGATTTCCAAGAATTATACACAGGTCTAAAAAAGGGCATGCATTGTTATAATCTCAAAGGTCTCAAATGCTCTGGATTGGTGTTGGCAGCCCCACAATATTTTCAATTCTTACAGTAACGAATCATAAATTTTATAGCTGCCTCCGCTTAAACATATGAACATTGCTACTTGAAAGATGAGTTTTGGGCTATAAAAGGTTTTTATTTTTCCTAGTTCTCGTTTTCATGCTTCGTTCATGACTGAAATCATGAACGAAGCATTGAAACTTTTGAATTTATTGCATTTGAATTTAAGGTTTATTTCCCTAGGAGAATAAATGTTCATGTAAACCTTTTTAAGGATGATATTTTGCTTTAAGGCCTATCTCATGTCAATGAAATGGTTGTTTTTTAATTGCTCATTGTTATAAGGTCTACTTTGGACATTTGAATGATACACCGAGAATCGATTGATGTTAGGCTATGAGTTTGTTCCATGTATGATTCTTGGTAAATCCTTTCTATGGTCGTTATGTTGTGATTTGTCAAACACCTCTTTTCTTAACCTTATAATGAGCAACTCCACCCTTTACACATGATGATACTTAAATGCATCTGGCCATATTTTGTACTCTGCTGATAGTGGAAGTTTGAAAACGACATGTCCACCATTTTGAGTTAAGTCTCGGGCTTTGTCCTGTACCCACAACGATTCATTACACAAAATGCCCAATTCTCTTATGAAACCCCTTATTCATCCATTTAATTCGCGCGAGGGTTTTGCTTCCTTGGTTTTAGCCCTGGTTCTTCCTGTTTTATGAAACCCTTCATGCTCACAGTGATTTATGTTACCATCGTAATTGCTTGTCTGAATCCACATGGCCCCTGTTGTTCGTATCGAACCAAATGGCTCGCAAACCCTGCTCTTGTATGACGACGCAAGGGAAGACCTTAAGGGTCAACGCTGGCTCGAATTCCTTGAGAAATTTCAAGGTTACAATTTGCAAGTGGCCCATGAATTCGCCCTCTCTTTCAATGGATGTCGAGCCAAAGTAGGAGATATTCAAGTTGAAATCACCGAGGAGTTTTTAAGCTAGGCAACAGGTCTTCCACTTAGCGGGAAAAAATGGTTTAAGAATTCCAAGGTAGAAAAGGTGTCGTGGAGTCTGTTCTTTGCTTCTAGGAAAATCCAGTGTTGTGATAAAGGTATGCCTATATCTCTGTTAAAAACTAGGTGGCACAGTTTATTGGCAATCCTGAGACAGTTCGTTATATGCGAGGATCGCTTTGGCCTCGTTTTTCTGTATCACATAAGGCTGTTAATGAACTTCATCGGTTTCCAGTTGAACATGCCTTTCTTTTTATTGAGAAGTTTACATAAGATGGCCAAGAGGTATAAGAGACAATGTTTGAATTCCAATTTATTTCATCATGGATTGATAAGGATGTTGTTAGTCCACCATTTAAAATTGCAGGGTGACGATTGGGACACTTTCCTATCTAGAAATGGATTTGTTACACCTAGCCCAGTAGAGGTTGATAAGCCCATGTTAGAAGAAACCCCAATCCCTTCCATTGATAGAATAGTCTCCTCATTCAAAGAACCCTGTGATAAGGCTGCACTCGATGAGCCTATGTGTGAGCAACAAGATGCTGATCCAATAGCCTTTGAATTTCATGACTACGAATAGGCCCTCGCGCAAACTATCTAAAAATGACTCAGATGTAAGGTTTAAAAACAAAAGGGCAGGGAGATTAATTTCTAGGAGCCTACGAAATAAATCGAAGTCTCATATGAGATCGATCAAAGCGATCGAGGTCCATGAGAGCTCTGATTCTGAGATCAAGAAATTCTTGGCAAAAGAAGATCTGAGTTACCTCAAACGACATCTCAGCCAAGCCTACGATTTCGTAGACAATCTTCCACCGTGCTTGAAGCATAGCGAAGGTTTTTCAGGGATTAAACTCGGTAAAAAACCCACAGACAATAGTGGTAGCATTTCGACACATGGCCATGGGTATCCTCAAATAACTGTTCCAGATCCACGGTGTGAGGTTTGTTTGTTTTGGATCGACAAATATTACACAGATATACCTTCCCTTCAACTGCAGATCAAAACCCTCACCACTAAGATTGACTCATTAATGAGTGAAAATCACAGACTAAAGTTCAGTGCTCAAAGGCAAGGGAAGCACTTGAAAAAGACTGGAAACGTAATAATAAAGAATGTTGAGTGTGTTGCAGCAGTTGTTAACTCTGAGGTTTTATGAGTCAAATTTAGCATGCAATTAAGAAGTAAAGATTTGTTTGTTTATCTTAGTTGTATTTTTTTTTATTTAGTTTTTCTATTATTATAGATTTAATTAGATTTCTATTGTTTAAAATAAAACTAGCTACAAAATCAGCTGATTCTGTAGCCAGTTCATTCTCATTCGAATTTTTGGAAATTTTTTGTTAGAATAATATCTAAACTCCTTTATTTTCGTTTTTTCTTTCAGGATATTGTGTAGCTGGTGGTGACTTGATGATATGGACCATTTCTGAGCTTATTAGCCATTTCTTTAGCTCATCTTTTGTAAACAGAAACAAGCTTTTTATAGTTTTGAGAGATACAATGTGATATGGAGTGGTTCTATTACTCTCTATTTTGTAATTAGTAAATCATTTTGAGATTTAATCTTATCCCACAAGATAAGATGTTAGCTTGACTGAACTCTTTAAATACTAGAGATTTTTTTAATGAAGGCATCCTCGCATGAGGCAAAAGATGTACGTTTGATTTACAGACTTTAATGGAACAACAATACACATTTCGGCTTTAGCTCTTTGTGGATGGTGTCTTCATTTAAGTTTTGTTTATCTTGATATGATAATAGATTTTGATAGCTTTGGTCTTCATGATTTATTATGTTATTGGAGTAATTCCTTTATAAATGTTGTCCATAAATAATGCTTAAGATATTAATCACGTTATCACCTATTCAGCTTCAATTACAGGATTTCTCCTTTAATTTTCATTAGAAGATTAAATGCAAGGATATTTGCTAACAGATTTTTCTTAATGTAATTACTTGCAATCATGAGATCACAGTAACTATTGGTATCATTCTTTCTGTTATTAAAATTGAACTGCCAACATAATTGTTCTTCATTTATTCAGAATAGACTTAAGGTTCCTTGCAGGTTTTTCTCCAGGACAAGGTGGTTAAATGTTTTCTAATTGCACAGATGTTTGGATGCATATCATTAGCTCGCTAACAGGTTAGTTCAATTTCATTTTTTTGTTATTTGTTTGTCACTGAAATTTGAACGTAAAGTTTGGCTTTTGACTATCTATGCGTTTCCGTTTCATAACATTTTCTTCTATTAGTTTAAGACTTATAAAATAAAAAATCAAAAATATTTTTATGTGCTTTCTTTATCTGCTTCTTCAAAGCAATCATTTTCACATTGAGTTTAGTAAGTTTAGATTAAAACTTACAGCCTGTAAATAATGTATATAAATGAGAGTTAACTATCTTTTGCTTAAATACGCCTATTACAGTCACATTAGAGCATATGTACATATATATAGTATTTAGCAATTAGTTATTTTTTTTTATTTTGATTCTTTTAGGATTCTTAGATTGGCCAATAGAGCCATTAAACCCATCAGGACGACTTATACTAAACAGCTTGGGTTACTTAGACAACCCCAGACCAGACTCGTTCTTCCAATTGACGGACGGTCATTTTCGCCCGTCAACAATTGGATCATTATATTATTTTTCATCTATCTCGATGTTTTCTGAGTGGAAAAAATTGGAGGAATCAACTTGTAGGGTCATTTTAGTGGCAAGTCTCAGTTTGGAAAATTGGGGTCCAGAACCTTCCAGAGCCATTCTGAGGTATTAAACAATGTTTTTTGGGGTTATGGTGTTTGAAACTTGTGCCCACACCCTTGACGATGTTCCAATCTCTGATACCTTTCCAACGGTGTAGACTGTGCGTCAATTGGAGTTTGTATGCAAAAGTTATGCCTCCGACAAGTTGACCTATCGTGTTGACCACCATGGTACGAGAGGATGCCACGTCGGCCCCCATTACTCATGCATATGGGGTTATCCACGTGAGGCATTTCAAGAAGATTCTATATGGTTCAAAACCCTACCACAATTGAGGAAGTTAAAATCCTACCCCTAGATGGCTATCAGGCTATGTTAACTATCGAGCCACTACGAGGAGAAAGGGTTCCATTCTGTGTTATTGTATTTTGTTCCATAGCAGAACAGAACAACTAGGAATGGGAAATTAGAGAGCATAACAGAGAGGGTTAATGTTTTGTAGCAGCCTAACAGGCCATAGGTCTTAGGTAACTCCATAGAGAGTGCCTTATCCTTTGTAAGTCACCAAATTTTTTTCAAGGTACGGAGATGAGTGGAATCGGAAAACCCTAAAGTTAGAGAAGAGGAAAGTCGCCTAACCCTAACTCTAGATACTTAAATGCTTCCTTGAGAAGGATAGTTTTGGAATTTTGATTAGAGAATTTTTTAGTCGAATGACCTTGAATTTAACGTCTTTGTTTGTATGTTGTTTGGAGATGACATTGTTCATATATTAAAGGAATTTACATGAGTTTGAAATTCATTATATTTTAAGTGATTGTATACTTGGGTGGCATCCATGACATTGCATAGAAAGTATCTTATGTTATCCTCTTAAATATAAATGGGTCTTCAATAAGTTGTAATTCATTTTCTGATTGGAATCATTAGTAGGTTGGAAATAAGAGGTATTTCTAGTGGGATACACAAATTGAAAATGCTAGTATTGGATTATTGGTGCCTTCTTTGATTGGAAAATCATCAAAGGTTGGAAGTAAGAGGTGATGAGCCTTGAATTAGAAATTCAATGAGATTTATCTTTGTGAAGTTTTTGTTGAAAGTAAAGCATCTCATGAAGGAGAAGAGTGATACATCTTTGGTCCTTGTCCATTATGGAAGTTTTGTAACGCCCCATATTTCGACCTTAGGTAGTTAGAACATTGTTTTTTACTAATCTTAATAATTCAAAGTTTAGCATTTGTTTGGAGTCAGTTAGACTGTGTTAGACATTGAGATGTGTACATCTAGACCTCTTTGTATGTTACATGATATATGCTCATGACAAAGATAGTTATTTGATTGTTTAAACATGAAAATTAAAATGGGTAAGTTCGGTACATGTATAGCAATCCAAGTTATGTTGTGGATGTATAATAGATGCAATGCATGATGTAAATAGGCATACATTTCTTGATTGAGCGTCAATGCAAATATGGATTCTTATATAAATTTGTGATGTATCTGCATCAATATGAGTTGTTGGTGAACTAACCTACAGGTTGATGAGCTATGTGATAACAAATGACTATAGTATTGAGGTAACTTGGATGTCGTAGACATAGAGAAGATATCATATGTTATAAATTGTACTTACTATTTAATTTATGATTCGAAATATTACTATGATCTATGGTAAGTGTGGTTTTGACAGGATGCACAACTTGCCCAGAGTGGATGTTTGATGATGTGACTCTAAGAACAATAGTTGCATAGTATGGATTGATGTAGGGTGTTGACCCTAGTTCTATGAGGAGGGGTGGAGGTATTTCCCATCGTTTATCCTCTAAAACCTGGAGTCGTGGGAGGGTTGTGTGAAGTCACACTCCCCTAGACGTGCGATGGCGACTGCCTATTGCCTGATGGGGAAGCTTGGTCGAGATGTATGACACTTCCACTTACAGGTTCTATCTGGATTTAGGTCAATATAGTTGATGCTCCATCTTAGTTCAACAGATGAAAGGATAGGATGGAAGATGGAAGTATGCTAGGAAGGAAGGATGATTTGATATTAGTTGAGAAAATTGTTATGGGATTAATCATCTCATTCTTGATTTCTCAATTGGTTCCAAAACACTCATTATGATTTCCTTTTTGATATTCTAAGTGTGATGATCAATTCTTGATGAATATTGCAATTTTGTTAGTTATAATTACTAAATGATGCATTTGTTGTCCTACATGTCTTACAAAGGAGGTATGGTTTTATTGTTTGTAGGTGCTAAATCCTAGAACTCAGTGGTGTGGAAATACTCTTATCAAGTGTATGGATGAGTGGAACAGCAGGCCCGATCTATCAAAAAATCTGCCTCTACTCGTATGATGACACATATGGCTAGACTGAAATAATCTCCTCTTCCAAGGTAAGAACCCATCAGCAAGGGTGGTTGCACTAAATGTCTTGAGTGCACTTGGGAGTGTCTCCACAGCTGAAAAAGTTCCAAATTTAAGAGCTGCTCCTTTTAATAAGACATTTGGTTGTTCAATGGTCTTTTTTTATGGAGCTTCGGAGGTAGGTGGCTCCAATTGTGGGGCAGGAGGGGTTATAAAGTCTTGTAACTAGATGGTTTATCATTAGTATTTAAATTGTGGGGAGTGAACAAACACCAAAGCAGAGCTGATGGGAGCGTGGGCTGCACTTTTTATGGCGAAATTTTTTGATATTCTTGATATTCAACTTTTAGGGGATTCTAAAGTAGTAATCTTCGAGCTATAAATATTAAAGGTTGGAAAAATAAAGTCAGTGTTTTGGTCGATTCCTTCAGGGTTATTCATTTTCAACATATCTACAGAGAGAAAAATACGAAGGAAGATCACCTATCGAAGAAATCTCTATCGACAACAAGTGGAAGACTTTTCTATTACTCCTGGGATGGAGTCACAGCTGGAAATATCCAGCATTTTGACATTTTTTAAATGCAAAATGTGTCATGTTCGGGTTCTTTGATATTATTTTTCTAGTTATAGGAGGAGTGATGTGTAGTGCTTTTGAAGAATTCTTATGTTATGGAGTGATTTGCTGGTCGATTGTATGGATGATATGATCCTTCTCTTTTCAGTGAGATAGTTAGATTTTTCTCTTTGGAAGCAGGCATTAAATTGTCGGGGTTTGTATGAAAAATTATATGATTAATATAATTAGTGTGAATTTTCCGCAGGAAAAAAATAAAATATAGGAACTATTCACTGGTGGCATTGCTTGTTTATCATTAGCACATGTGTAGATTTTGTGTCTACTAGCTACGTACGCATACCCTACACATGTACATTAGTATAATTAATTAATGCATTAATCTTTAAGTAGATTATTAACTATTTAATTGAATGGTTTAATGACTATGTAAATTATATTGCATACAAAATATCTAGTAGCATTAAATATCTTCTTTGACTTTGATTGATGGTTGGTATGATGAATTAAATGAGTATGGTGGGTTGTCATGTACATTTGGGGTAAATTGTCAAGTCGCATTTATAAGTTAGCATGAGAAAAAATACTTTGCATTTTATTTATTGTTATTTTATGTAATTCATTTATATTTTAGTTTTATTTTAACTTTTCCCCAAAATCTAGATAAGGGAGGTTGATGGCTAATAATGAGGGTGGTTGAGGAGACGTGGGGAAGGGGGTATGGAAACTTTGATAAATAGGGAGAGGAAGTGGTAATGAAGGGAGTTTGAGAGGTTGGAGCATGTTAAGAGGTTGGAGTTGTGGAGAATTTGGATAATTCTTGGAAGATATAATTCTTGTGAGTCTTCTTATAGTGTATGTGCTTTGTTGTTCTTGGAGTCACGGGCACGGAGGGACTTTGATAAATAGGGAGAGGAAGTGGTAATGAAGGGAGGTTGAGAGGTTGGAGCATGTTAAGAGGTTGGAGTTGTGGAGAATTTGGATAATTCTTGGAAGATATAATTCTTTTGAGTATTCTTATAGCATATGTGCTTTGTTGTTCTTGGAGTCACGGGCACGAAGGGCCAAGAAACCGAAAGGTTTCTTGGAGCTAGGAAGTCGGCTAGGCTCCTAGTTGGCTGGGAGGACTCTGTTGTTTCCCTTTGGGCAAGTGAAAGAAAAACAAATACTTGGAAGCACCTTCCTACTACTAGCAGGACTACATTGCAAATGGTCATATTCAAGAAACTAGGGAGGAGGTATTTCACTTGGTATATTTTGTTACGTTTTTATTTAAATATTTTAATCATAAAGTTACCTTCTTATTTATCTCATCCTCTTATTTAGATTTGTATATTTGGATTCAAATTTGAAATATTTAGCACTTGAATATATTGTAGGTTATTCCATGTATGAAAGAAGAAAATTTAGTTAAATTTTGTTTATACTCAATGCATATGTTTAACTTAGAAAACATTATTTCATAGTACCCCATGGAGAGATGCTACATTTGGTATTAGAGCTATGGCTCGAAAGCTAGGGCCAAAAGGGCCATCACCTTTGTGTGGAATAATATAAACATATAGTAATGTGATTGAAAATTAAAGCATAATGAAATGGATATCCCAACATGAGGGTGTTTGGTCACACCCAACAAAATTCCTAGCAAAACATTGCAATTACATATATGAAACCTGCCATTTTGCAAGGCCTATGGAGGTCATTTTTGGAACACTTAGAGTAGTGTTTCAAAGACATTAAAGATGGGTTATTAACAACCCATAAGGGAACTTCAAGGGAGTCCCAAGCTGTTGAAAGGTGATTAGTGGCTGTCATAAGGAAGGAATGAAGAGAAACATAAAGGGCTCTAGCCATGTACAAAATGATGGCCAAGACCTATCTTAAATCCATGCATCCAATGGCGAGTTCAGTAGGTTCGAACATGATACTTGAATATCCAGGCTCTCCATCTAGCAATTTAGTTTTCATTCATCGACACCTCAAATTGATCACTAAAACCCAAACCTACAAACAAATGGTTGCAGGCTTTGAGAAGGAAATTAAGAAACCTGTATTATATCAAATGTAATTTCGTGGTTGCTTCCACTGTAGAAATTCGTCACGTTGCTCACATATGTAGATCCAAAACTTCTTAGTGATTGTGACTCGAAGTCTCTAAGAAGGGCCATCAAGTAGACTTACCCCGTGAAAAGACATAGTTATTAATGGTGCTTTTAATTTCGCGGAGTTTCGTGGTTGCTTCCTCTGTAGATTGAAGACGAATTTTGCTCACGCTGCTCTCATCTCTAGACCCAAAATTCCATGGTGATTTTGACTCTAAATCTTTGAGAAGGGCGACTGAGCAGACTTACGCAGCACGTGTAAGTGAAAGTTATCAATGGTGCTTTCAAGGCTATCAATATCTATCATTGAAAAATTGTACGGGATGGTGTTAGTCTTGGTCTGAGCCGCAGAATTGATTGTTGTGTGAGGGTGGAAATCCGACGATGCATACCAACCCTCACACAACATTCAATGCTGCTTCCGAGGGTGCTTATTTTTCGCCATACTTTTCTACCTAAAAGTTTGACTTTTGTCCCAAAAATTTGTGACACGCATTTTATTCCTGTAATTTCGACAAACTTTATGTATGATAATTAACAAACACATGTGAATATAATTGTTTATTTAAATATATTATTTTGAAAAGTGAAATATTTTCTTAGAACATCACAATTCATCTTTAGGTTAGGGTGGGCGATAGGTATAGTTCGTTTTAAAGTTGAAACAGGAGTGAAAATAGAGGCTATAGATGTCTTGTGTACTATTATATTGGCTTGATAGTGCATAGATATGACTCGCTTAAGAGATGTGTACATAGAGAAGAAACCTATTATTATATTTTTATACCCACCTTCGGTCAGGTATATTGTAATGGTTTTACTGTCAACTTTGTGTTGACCTGGCATTAGTTGGTTGCACAATTTTTTTTTCTATAGTTAAATAGTTAAACATTAGGATTACAGTGATTTTTTAAGCTAAAGTTTGGTATTACCTAAAAAATTCAATCCATACATAAGTGTGGAGGGTTTGGTAGCTGGCCTGCGAGTAAAGTAGAAACTAGAATCTGCACCAAGAACCCTTTAGGATTTTCATCATTGTCTGAAGTTTGAGAGACAAAGTTTTTGAAAGTCTAAAAAGATCATACAAAAATCCTAGATAATAGCATGTTCTAAGTCTGCATCTACCAAGAAAAAGAAAAACTATCATGAGATAAAAAAATATTATCCAGAATTGTCTGATTCATCCATGTTCGAGGGTGGCTCGCACCATTCTGGAACCACTGCGTATGGTTTTCGACAGGTTAGGCATCTCGAACAAACAGGATCACCTGACAAAGTGTCAATAAGAGCATCCATCCTTCTGAGGATAATCTCTTTTCTAAATTGTTGGTCTTCCACCACCCCTCGCAATTCGAAAATCATTTGGAGTTGATCATCCGAGAGTCGTTGTTGCACAGTGTTCTCTCTTCTTGGAGAATTGGCTGCCAAATTTTCCCGGGGATGAATGGAATTTGGCTCATTGATTTCCGATGGAATCTCTTCCTCAATTGGGAAGCCCCAATGCCCCTCAGGGGGATCCCATTTACCCCTGATAGCATGGATGGAGACCTTGTCTAGAGGATTGTTGTCACTAGGAGCATCGAAGGTTGAGGGCCCTACTCTAGCCTGATGAGAGGAATTTGAATCCCTACCAGCATCGTCCATCATTTCCAAGATCCGTTGTGATGGGGAATGACCAAGAGAGGGAGGCGGAGAAGAATAAAGAAAATTGTGAGCTCGATTTTCCATATAACGATAATAAGACGGACCCCTTTTTGATCATCCCCATTCTCTCGACATTAATGGCAAGAATAGGGGAAGAGTCTAATGCAGAGAGCACAATTCTAGAGAGTGGAAAAGCCGAATGCAGGAAGTCCAATACAAAGAGAGACAAGGAAAGACCAGGCAGGAGGGAAGGAAGAAAGACTGAAACACCAAAAATCCATCGTTCTGGGACACAAAAAGGAGAGAGAATGTCATAAGAGAAGATAGGAGCATGCCTTGAAGTCGACTGCAATGGATACGATTTCTCTACAAACCTTGAGTTGGGGTTGGAAAGTTTCCCATGCTTATTGTTTTGATGTTGCGTCCCGAGCTCATAAATCCAAACATTGGAGTCCGAGATAGTGGGTATGTGGCAACAGAGGAGTACGACCTCCATTAATGCATTTGGTGGACAATTAACACCCCATCTAGGGATTGGAGTTCTAGTTCAACTAGGTTGAGACATTGTTGAAGTATGGATGGAGAGGGACTAAAAGTTGTCTCCATACTTATATCACCTTCTATTAATGAAACCCGCTCATTAGATAAACAATTGGCTACCTTGTTAGCCTCCCTCGGAACATGTGATCTAGGATCTTTTCATCAAAGTGACTTATAAAGAATTGTATTAAATGAGCATAAATTAAAGTGCACCATTAAAGAAGGAAAAGTTCAATAATGAAGAGACATAAGCATCAAATATGAACACAAAAACTTGATAATGGAGTTCATCCCTGGTGGCTTACGTCTCTGGGTTCTGCTCTTAGATGGGTAGGCCTTTTTATTAACTCAACAAAAGAATTGGCAAAATACATAAGTATACCTCTTCTGGAATTAAGCTGGAGAAGTTTTGCTCATATCAGAAAACAGACAACATCATTGAATTTGTGGCATCGAATTACCCAAAAATGACTGTCTCCACGCCTTAATCCGACTTTGGAACTCCCAGGCCCAAGAGAAATTTTGTCTCAATTTTCATGCCATGCAACCTGCAATTAATTCCCAAAAATTGCCTCATAAAACATGCATGACCATACTATCACGCACCTCCCTCCTACACTGGGCATATTTCAATTTTTAAATAAAAATTGCGGCGATGTTAACAACAGGGTTGTTTGGCCTAGTGGTTGGTGGAACTATAGTTAAGGTGGATATATTGGGGGAGGTCCCGGGGTCGAGGCCACGGGCCTCCCCTTTTGGGCGTTTTTTATAACTTATATGCAAATATATATATGTGGTTCCGCCAAATTTAGAGGTAGTTTGGATATGTCTGTTGGGCCGCCAGATCTGGTGGGGTTCCACCAGATTTGGCGGACCCGCCATTTTCTTTTTGTTAAAATTCGGTTCTCGGACCCTCATTGGGCATTTTCCGACTGCCATGTGACAAACCATGACTGGGCCACATGGCAGCCAACCATTGGGCCACGCCAACCAACTGTACAGTCACCTGCCACATCAACATATGGTCTTCCACCTCAGTTTCCACATCATCCTGCCACATCATCGTACGTTCTACCACCTGGTTGTATGGACTGCCACATGACACTTTTTCATTGTTCCACAGATCGACCCGAAAAATCCAAAAACGAGTGACATGTGGCAGCCTCTGGTGTTTCCATGTCACAATGCTGATGTTATCATGACACATGTTGCCTTCTGTATGTTCCACGTACACTGTACAGATGTTGATGCCATTCGTACTGATGTTGACGTCAGCAGTACGGATGCTGACTCATCCCCTGCTGACTCGGCTAGGTTGACTAAACTTTGACTAC
>JASDQU010102043.1:82116-94244 GCA_032191745.1 Picea mariana
TCCTTCTGTCCAGGATGATATATTCCTTTAACTCATCCAAGTACTCGTGAGAAAACTCATCAACTGAAGGTATTGAAACTTCCTCATCCTAATCCATGATCATGGGAGGCTAAAAAAGTTTCAAGTTCTCTACATTTACAACTGAGTAAATCTGCATATAAGGTGGAAGATCTAGATGAAAATCATTGGCACCACTTTTCTCCAAAATAGTGAAGGGTACATAACGAATGGGCTTGAGTTTCTTTCCTTCTCCCTTCAATATTTACTTGTTGATGTGAAGTGATACCTGGTCTCCAACCTGGAACTGATGATCAACCCCGTGTTTTTCATGCTGAGCTTTATACTGTGCTTTACTTTTCTTCAATTGTTCTTGACTGCTTGGTGTACGTGTTGGATCCTTTGGATGAACTTGTGGGCTCTATCTTCATTTATTTCTTTATTTGAATCGACATCTCTCCCATACATCAAGTCCAAAGGAACTTTAGGTAGTTACCCAAAACATGTCTCAAAAGGCGAACATTGAGTGGAGGAATGTAAGGCTCAGTTGTAAGCATGTTGTACATAGGGTATCTGTTCATCCCATACTTTGGGAGGCTTTAAATTGGTGTCCATCATTCTCCACAAGCTTGTCGAAAAATCCCCAAGGAATCGAGTATCTCGATCCGATATAATGGATGTGGGTAACCCAAAGTGAACCCAAACATACTGAAAGAAGAGGTTAGCAGTCTACTCAATAGTGATCTTCTTTTTACATGGAATTAAGATACACATCTTGTTGAACCTATCCACTACAACATACAAATAATCATGACCCCTTTTCGACATTGGTAAACCCCCTACAAAATCCATGGAGATACTTTCTCATGAATGGGATGGAACAGGTAGTGGTGAGTATAGCCCCAATTTTCTATTAGTGGGCTTACAAGTAGAACACATCACACACCCCTTTACATATTTAGTTACAATTGCTTTCATTTGAGGCCAGTAACAAAACCTCTGCAAATGAGCCATAGTTTTTCCTACCCCAAAAAGCCCAGACACAAGAGAAGTGTGAGCTTCTCATATTACATGGACTCATTCACTTGTAGGAATACACAACTTTCCAAGATGGTAGAGTAGTTTTCCCTGTAGACAATAGTTCTCTACATGTGCACCATGGGTTAGCTTCTCATATAGTTCTTTAAAATTTTCATCAATGGCATATTGTTCCACATAGCTATCATGAGATAAAGAAGCATTCTTCAAAATAATAAAAGCAACAATAGGAGGTCTAGAAAGCATATCAGATACCTTGTTACTTGTACCCTTTTTGTACTTGATTACCAAATGAAATTGTTGTAGGAAACCCATCCATCTGTAATGTTGAGATTGTTGTAGTTTGGTTTGTGCTTGGAGATACTGTAAGGGTTGGTGATCTGTATGTATGATTGTTTCCTTCCCTAACAAGTAGTGATTTCATTTCTTTACACTTTGAACTAATGCATTCAACTCTGTATCATATGTAGGATAATTAACAACTTGGTTAAAAGTTTCAGAGTGGTAACAGATAGGCTTACGATATTGCATCAATACTACACACATGGAGTATCCATTGGCATCTGTTTCGATCTCGAATGGCCGTTGAATATTCAACAGCGTTAATACTGGTGCGATACTGATCTTTTCCTTCAAAGTGTCGAAATATTTTTGTTTCTTTCCTCCCCACTGAAAAACGTTCTTCACACTGGTTAAGGCATGAAAAGGAGTTGCTATAAAGGAGAAGTTTGAAATGAACCCCCTCCAATACTAGACTACACCTAAGAAGCTTCGTATCTCGGTTACACTTTTGGGCTCAGGCCAATTTACAATTACATCAATCTTAGAAGGATCAATTTTTAATTGTCCTCCTCCTATAATATGACCTTTGTACACAAGTGAAGTCTTACCAAACTCAMATTTGGAGAATTTTACATACAGCTTTTCCCTTTGCAAAGTATCCAATACTTTCTTTGCATGCCTCACATGTTCATCCCAAGTCCCACTAAAAATAAGAATGTCGTCTAAATAYACAATCACAAAAGCATCTAGAAAAGGCCTGAATACATCATTCATCACATGCAAGAACGCTACCAGACTATTACAAATCCCAAATGACATAATTAACCACTCAAACAATCCCTATTTGGTTTTAAAGGCAGTTCCATGCATCTTGTTCTGCAACCATGATTTGATGGTATCCACTGCGCAAATCCAACTTAGTGAAATAAACAACATTCTTTAACTGATAAAGTAAATCATCTATATGAGGAAGAGGGTATCGATTTTTCACCATAATTTTATTTAAGGCCTGGTAATCAACACACATTCGCCATGTGCCATGTTTCTTTGGCACCATCATGATCGGAGAACCACAAGGATATGACTTGGGCCTGATGACCCCTTGATCCAATAATCCTTGTACATGCTTCTTGATCTATGTCATCTCTACAACTGACATCCTGTACATGCCCACATTAGGAAGAGGAGAATCCAACTGAAGATGCATTTCATGTTGAATTTCCCTCTTAGGAGGTAATCCATCTGGTTCCTAGAAAATATCATCATACTTAAAAACAATATCAATTAATTATTTCTTATGAGAAGGATCACATCCTTGGAAAGCGTTGGATGTTCTGACATATTTCTCCCTTACGACCATGAGTACATATCTCTTATTGTTTATGAGTCTCTTCATTTGTCTTGCACTAACAAGTGTTGTGTTTACCCTCATACTGTGAGCTCTAACAATATATTCCACTCCCCCCCTAGTAAGGTGGTATTTGTTCTCATGACGAAAGAAGACTATTTTTCTATTGTAGAGATAAGGACTCCCCAACACTATGCCACATATATCAAGTGATACAACATCCAAATCCACTTCATCAATCAACTCTGAAGCAATAGCAAATCTGACCCTATATTGTTTGGTGACATTAAGTTTTGCTTTATCACATACCCAACCAAGAGGATAAGGCTTTGGATGTGGTTTCGTTTCAAGACTCATATTTTTGACAAGTGCTTCAAATATCAAGTTTACTTGGGAACCTAGATCAAATAATGTATCTGTGTTAGTGTGTTTATATACAACTCTTATGTGAAATAACTCATTCCTATTTCATTCATCATCATGAGATTCATTATTGGAATTTGAACTAGCATGAAGGGAATATTTACCTTGTATTCCAACCACTGTGATCTTTCCTTCGTCTCCTAAATTAGAACCAAGATCTCGTTGCACTGTAGCAATGGTTTTTGTCTTCCCCTTTCCACCAAACTGTTTCGGTCTCTTCTCTGGATGTAGTTTCCAACAATGTTCATCATCGTGACCACTTTTCTTGCAATGAATGCAAGATGGATTTCCTATTCTCTATTTACCGTGGTGCTCTTCTTGTCCTTCCTTTTAAACTTCTTAAATAGATTATGTGGGAGATTGGAAGGTTTCTTTGTGGGATCTTCTTGAACATGCTTTCCCCTATTCTCAAGGCGAGTGGCTTGCACACAAACTTCGTCAAGACTGGTGGGGTTAAACAATAGCAAAGTATGATGAATATAACTGTGAAGTGTGCCAATATACTTCATTAAAGTTTCATAAGAATCTAAAGGAATGTTTAATGCAAGAGCTTTCTTCCTAAATTCTTATGTGAAACTTTGTACAATTTGACCTTCACTTTGTCTTAAAGTTTTCCATTCCATCATTGCTTTATGTAAATAACCCAATTGATAAAATTGCTTCCCTATCGTTGATTTAAATTCCGACCACGAGGAAAGAAGATTACCACACTTACTTATGTCCTGAAGTTTTCTCTCCCACCATACGAGAGTGGTGCCTTCCAACCGAAGAGATGCTAGTTGCACTTTAACTTCCTCTTCATCAATTTGTTGAACACGACAATATACTTCAACCTATCAGATCCAATTATCTAGCTTTTTAGTATTAGCATCTCCATTAAACATAGGTAAAACAAATTTTACAAGCTTTAATAATGGTTTTTTAAAAGAGGCTTTATGGCTAGAATGATAAGAATGATGAGAATGCTCAGAGGAAGAAGAACTAGAACTTGATGGTGAAGATGGAGGCTCAGAAGGGTCTCCTCCAACCCCTTGATTTACCGAAGCATCATCATCAACTTGTTCTTCCTTTTTATTCCCTTTCTTCTTCATCCTCTTCTCGTAGTCTCCATACATTCGTTCGACCATTTCTGACATGCGATAAAAGACCATATGGAAGTTTTTCTCCTATTCATAACGCTTGTCCTCTTCTGCCATTTTCTTCCTTCGGGATGCACAACCAACTTTACGATTGAAAGTCTTAATAGTTCCTTCACCCTGCTTATGCTTGGCCCTAGTAAGCATTCACACCCAACGATTCACGTCAAAGATGACTTCTCTGATACCAACATGATCCAGGATCTTTTCATTGAAGTGACTTATAAATAATTGTATTAAATGAGCATAAATTAAAGTGCACCATTAAAGAAGGAAAATATCAATAATGAAGAGACATAAGCATCAAATCTGAACACAAAAAATTGATAACAGAGTTCGTCCCTGGTGGACTACGTCTCTGGGTCCTGCTCTCAATGGGTATGCATTTTTATTAAATCAGCAAAAGAATTGGCAAAATACATAAGTATACATCATTCTGGAATTAAGTTGCAAAAGTTTTACTCAAATAAAAAAACATACAAAACCATTGAATTCGTGGCGTCGAATTACCCAAAAATGACAGTCTCCATGCCTCAATCCGACTCTGGCACTCCCAGGCCCAAGATAAATTTTGTCTCAGTTTCCGTGCCATGCAACCTGCAGTTAATTCCCAAAAATGTCCTCGTAAAACATGCTTGACCATACCATCACGTGCCTCCCTCCTGCACTGGGCGTATTTCAATTTTTAAATAAAAATTGCGGTGATGTTAACAACAGGGTCGTTTGACCTAGTGGTTGGTGGAACTAGAGTTAAGGCAGATATATTGGGGGAGGTGCCGGGGTCGAGCCTGCGGGCCTCCCCTTTTGGGTGTTTGTTATAAATTATATGCAAATATATATATATGTGGTTCAGCCAACTTTAGAGGTAGTTTTGATATGTCCGTTGGGCTGCCATATCTGGTGGGATTCCGCTAGATTTGGTGGACCCGCCATTGTTTTTTTTGAAATTCAGTTCTCGAGCCCTCATTGGGCATTTTCCCACTGCCACGTGGTAGCCCATGACTAGGCCATGTGGCAGCCAACCATTGGGCCATGCCAACCAACTATACAGTCACCTATCACGTCAGCGTATGGTCTGCCACCTTAGCTACCACATCATCCTGTGTAATGATCCCAAGCCATTATGCCAGGATCATCATAGTTTTGGCTGTCTTTAAAAACTTTTCTGGTTGTGGTATTTCGTCAAACACTTTGCTGAATTACTTGTTTAGGTGTGTTTACTTGTTGAATGGCCTCTTGATTTCAACCTTAGGGTTTACTGATGTGTTTATATGAATGTTTGAAGAAAATAACAAGAAGAGACAACCATGGAACATACCTCAACCATATGCAATATGATAGACAAGCCAAAACATTTCAAATCTGCCTTTATTCATAAGATAGAAGAACCTGCTACAATGGAGATGTCGATCTGGAATGCTCAACAGATGGATATGAAAATAGATAATAGAGTTTCTACAAAAATCTCCTCGATAATACAAAATAAGCCTCCAAATGTTGGATAAGAGATGAAGACCAATGCCACGTCCTACTAGATAGCTGAAGCTCCTCAACAATTCGGCCCTGGGGCCAAAGATGTCAAATCACCTCAAGAAAGATGCCAAACAATAGATCGGGTGATGGCAAGAACAACCCAGGTGCCCGAATCTTCAAGATCCCTCTCAAACCCTATAGATCTGAACTCCTCCACTGAATGGTGCACCCCCCTGGATGGTTGAAACCCTAATAATCCATCATGGATGAATGAGGCCTCCAAATCTCTTGAAACTCTCCAAAATGATAGATCGGGGCTTAGTTACCTCCCTAGTGAAGTCCCAAGCTAAATGATGAAAATCTGAGCTAGCAAATGACTGAAACCAATCTTTGAAGTTTGCTCCTCTCCTCCAATTCGTCCCATGCATCTAATAAATAAAATAGCACCTGAAACTCCTCATGAATGGACTAGATCTGATGTCCAAGGCCCTGCAATGAAAACCCAAGTGATAGAATCTCAAAAAGCCTTGCTAATCTCCTAGGATGAATCCTCCCTCAATGAATGGTGCGCCCCTCTTGCTAGAAACCCTAGATGGTGCGCCCTCTCTCTCTCTGCCCCTACAACTGATGTAGAATCCTCTTGCAACTGAGTAGATCTGGAACTAGAATGGTGTGGGAGAGTATTGCATCTCTGAGACCAAGATTGGGACAAGCTAGGTGGAATATTTCACCACTGAATCGTCCTCTAGGGTTTGTTAAGTCAAAACCCTCAAAACCCCCAATGCTGGGCTCACTAGCTAAAAGCTAGATATCAAAAGATAATCATACATGAATGAATGAGAAGAGGCCCTTGCCTTTCCTTTATACTTTTGGCTTACCTTTTCCCCTCCAAAGTGACTTTCATTTTATTAATATTTAATTAATTAATTAATTAACCTTTTTACCTCTGAAAAGCTCCTTATCTCTCCTTGTGGCTTCCCTGGCCACTGAAAGTCACTTCTAGCCATCCCATTCTGTAGTGTTGCTCCTCCCGATTCCAATGAGATATTACACTAAGAGGTTCCTCCAAGTAATGTGCCCAAAATGACCTCTTTAGTGAATTTCATTGACTTATAGCTCAAAATAGTCAAAATCATGGAAATCATCAGAATGTAACGGAACCAAAGCCAACCTGTGCGGAATGGTTCATAATGATGATATATGATGAGAAATGACACTTGGACCTCAAAATGCCTCTTAATAACCCCTGTACTCGCTATAACACCCATCTGGCTACTCTAGTCATCATAAACCTCTGCACTGTGATGATGTCCCAAAGTGGGGACATTACAGTCCTCCCTGCTAGAAAATTGCTTGTCCTCAAGCAATACCCAAATCCCTCCAAGTAAAATACCAGGATCCCATGTCCACCTGTGGGATACATAGTAGAACCCATACAAAGATGACCACTCATACACTCTGCCCCCTGGGTCCCATAACAAATCATGAACTGCTAGCCCCTGGAAAGCATAATCCTGAAATAAACCAACTCTGTGCGTCTCTTGCATATGACACATGGCCTCATCTCGGAATGAGTCCATCCTCCAAGTCTCTACCAAGATCCACACGGCCTCCATCAACTAATCATGTTGAGGCCTGAATGAGGTGTTGAAATACCTCCGTGAGACACCCGCAAGCGGTGCACCCCTCTCAACACTGAAGCTCAATGGAAAGTTAGAATAACTTTCCCCTGCAATGGTCCAATCTCCCCTGTCAGTTAGTGAAATGCTCAATCCTGCAATCCCTGGGTCCCATGCTAACCTCTTTCAAAGATCACCTTGCTGGCCCTGCACTACTCTGACTATGACTGCATGTCCCCTACATACATCCTGAATCCTCCTCTCTTGGGTCCTCCAACTGAAATACATGTGATCATTGGACCTGCTGTCCAAAAACTGTATTAGTAAAGACACCTCTATAGAAGAAGTACCTATCCAACCACCTACATGTCCAATCATGATGATCAAAAGTGAAAGGCTACATTATTGTCTTCCATATCACCATACGGTATGCCACGTGGATGTCTGGACTGCCACGTGGCACTTTTTCATTCATCCACGGATCGACTCAAAAATTCCAAGAACGAGTGACATGTGGCAGCCTCTGGTTCTACCACGTCACCATGCTAACATCATCATGACATGTGTTGCCTCCTGCGTGTGCCATGTACACTGTATGGATGCTGACATCATTCATACTGATGTTGATGTTAGCAATACGAATTATGACTCATCCCCTGCTGACTAGGCTAGGTTGGCCAAACTTTGAATGCGAATATCTTTCGATCCGTAACTCAGTTTGACAAGCCGTTTGCGTCATTGGAAATATTGCGACGCGTTCTTCACGATGATGCCACTTTCACAGAGTTTTGAGGACTTTGAATTTTTTCCCTTTCTCTGTTTGCTGAGGCCATTCTAAGATTCTTGAGTTGCTTATGCGAGTTCTGAGATACCCTTAGTCTTCTCTGGATCCTTTTTGGATCAGCATGGGAAACTTCTCTGGATGCTATGGCGTACTCTGTCCATCTGCCTCATGATTTGGGTGACCTGGTCCCATATTTTTGTACTGAAGTGGCATTGATTTAGAAGGTGCTCAACAGATTCCTCCTGCTCCATGCAGAGCTCACAAATGGAAGGCCCTATAAATCCTTTTTCTGTAAATTATTCCATGTTAGGATCCAATTCTAAACAAGAAGCTAGAGAAAGATAGAAATTTTTGGCCAAAAGTTTGATTTCCAGATTGTATGCCAAATTTTGTCCAATGGTTCTAGGTGCAAGTTGATTTTGTGATTATAGGATTATTTGATGTTGAAAGTTCCACTTGGAGAGTGTCTCCAATGAAGTATGTCCTTCCCTTCTCTAATACAAAATTTTCTTAAAGAGGCTTCCTCTTGCCAGGATGTGAGATCATAAGTTTCTGGTAAACCAAGCTCCCTACGTGTGACTATCCATTCTCTCCATTGGGAAGGGGCTTACTCCTCCCTCCATAAATACGCCACCTTTTTTCTTTCTTGATTCATTATGAGGGCATGCAATGGATGCAAATTATCCTGAGTCCTCAAGGGAGGAAGTGTTGCGAAGAGTCTTTCCAAAAAAAAGGTTCATGTCCATCCCTTACTTCCCAAAAAGTGTGTTCTTAAATGATGGGTCTTTTTTTCCAGGCTGCGTTCTAGATGTTAGATGCCTGGATTTGGTCATTCAATCTAATAAGCTTGGCCTCCAACTAGTTTGGGGTGTATTTATGTTTCCATAGTCGATCACAAATCTCCTTCTGGTTCTTCATCCAACACCACCAAATTTTAGCACCCATTATTTTATTTAGATTGCAAGGATCCCTAAGTCTGATCTTAGGATGGCATATGTTGTCCTAGCTTACCAATGCACATTTACTATTGGAATTGTGTCCTTTCCATAAGAATATCCTTTGCAGTGTTCATATGGCTTGTAGCACTTTCTAAGGGGCCACTGGCACAAAGAAGAGATAAAATGGAATAGCCTGAAAAATATATTTGAGAAGAACAAGACGACCTACAAGGTTGAGAGATCTGAAGATCCAAGAGCTGAGTTGGTTGGTCAGATATTGGAGAAGGGGTTCCCAAGAGATGTTCCTAGTTTTTGAATTCGAAAGGGGGATACCCAAATATTTGGATGGAAGGAAACTCTAGGGGATGCCAAGAAATCATGAGATGTGGATTTGAATGGTTTACAGGGTGTTGAAGAAGAAGATATGAGATTTAGCTGAATTGATGGTGGTTCCCGAGGCCTCGCTAAAATATTGAAGAATGCTTTTGAATTTGTGGGCATCCTAAGCTGTAGGTGTTCCAATGAGAAGAGTGTCATCCACAAATTGACTCTGGGAGGCAGTTKGATGGAGGCCATGAAGGGGGAGACCTTCGAGGGAATTGTCTTCAATAGAGGCTTTAATATATATGCTCAATCCTTCGGCCATTATGACAAAAAGGAAGGGGGAAAGAGGATCGCCTTGCCTAATTTCTATAGAGGGGAAAATGTTTAGGAASGGACCCCATTGATTAGAATGGAAAAGAAGGTCGGTGAGGTAAGATTATGAATTCAAGAGGTCCATTCTTGGCATAAACCAAAGGCTGAAAGTATGGAATTGATGCACTGCCAACTTAGGCAATCAAAAGATTTAGAAAGATCCAGTTTGAGAAGCATACCTGGGGTTCTAGTAGTTTTAGGGAGTGAATGACTTCATGCACTAGGATCACACTATCCAGTATTTGTCTCCCTTCTACGTAGCCTGACTGCTCCTTGGATATAATAAAGGAGAGATGGGTTTCAAGCGGAGGGCGATAACCTTGCTTATTAGCTTGTAGATAAAATTACACAATGCTATGGGTTTGAATTGTTGTCAATGTAAAAATCGTTCCTCTTTGGGGATGAGTGTGAGGAAAGTCGCATTAAGAGCTAACAAGACCTTTCCAAAAGATCAAGATTCTTCTACTAGTTTCCAAACTTCCTCCCTCTCCATAGGCCAAAAATGATGGAAAAAGTACACAGTGAATCTGTCAGGTCCTGGGGCCTTCCCTGTCGGCATATCCTTCATTGATTAGTCGACTTCCTCTATTGTGATGGAACTCAAAAAAGCTTCATTATGATTGTTGGTGATCAAGGTTGGGATATGTTGGGTGATGGTAGTGATTGCCTGAGAATGATCCTAGATTGGTTCCTCAAGGAGCTCTTTGTAAGAATTGACCAACTCTTCTTCCATTTCTGAACGATCCATGATTTTTTGACCCTGGTTGTTTTCTAAGCTAGTGTTCCTGTTGATATATCTTTTGTGCACCATTGAGCGAAGGAATAATTTGGTGTTCTTCTTTCCCTCCTTGAGAGATTGGATTTTTTTACTTTAGCCAACATAATATTTCCTCTTGGTTGTGTTGTTCCCCAATTGTTGTTTCAAGTTTTCCTCTTCCTCTTTGAGAGCATCCGAGAGGCCTTGTGACCCGATCTCATGATGGATTTCCTCAAGGCACTTCTCTATTTATTTCTATGCCTAAAATATATTTCCTAAGATCGATTTATTCTAGTTGTGCATATGCTGCTTAAATTTTTTTAACCTTTGCTGAAATTTGAACATCTGTGAGCCATGTGAAATTTTTTCTTTCACCCACTAGGTTTTTGTTAATTCTTGAAAGTTTGGATGGGATAGTCAAAATTTCTCAAACCTGAAGGTTTTGAATTTTGGACTATTGATGATATCCACCCAAATCTATATTGGCCAATGGTCAGAGACAAATTTGGGAAGAATGTTCACTTCTATTAATGGTCCTTCCATCAACAATGACTCTGATATGAAAAAGGGATCAATTCGACAAGCTACATGATGATTCCTTGTTATTTTGTTAGTCCATGTATGCAGACCATTTCTCGTCTCTATATTGATTAGGTGAAGCCCCTCAATCATGTTTTAGAATCTTTCACTTTCCTTGTCTAGCCTTCATGTTTATCCTTTTTTCTCTTCCAGGTTGAGGATCAAGTTCAAGTCACCCCCTATGATCCATCGTTGTTGTTCAACAAAAGTGATTAGGGAAGCTAGGTTTTGCAGAAAGTTTTTCTTCTCCTATGGAAAATGAGGTCCATAGGCATTGGTTACAATTCCACCCTTATGAGAACCAATTGCTCTACAATGTGTCAAGATGGTCCATAGTGTAGAGAAGAAATTTTCTAGAAGTATGGTGGTTGGGTTCCATAGGATAGCTATTCCCCCAACAACCCCTTGTGAATCGTTGTAGACTGCTTTTCCTTTCTTCCAACATTTTTGCATTACTATCTCTGCTACATTATCTACACATTTTGTTTCCTGAATGAGTAAAATGTTTGGTTCCTTTGTCATAATACAACTTTTGAGAACTCGTTGCTTGGTTCTCCCGTTGATACCTCTAAGATTCCATGAGATGATATTCATGAGGAAGGTGGTGGGGGTAAGAAGAAACCCTCGGTAAGCTTATGAACTTTCCTAGAGTTGATCATAAAGTTCCGAATTTCTCTGATAAGTTGTTGTGCATTTTTATGCCCACTTATTTTCCCATATTTGGGCATTTTTCGGTGCTCTTTATGTGGATTTGAGTGGATTCCCAATCCACCTCCAGATCGGGACATGGCTCTAGTTGTTGAGTTGAAATAAACTTTATGAACTTTGCATAGTTGTTCTAAGGGAAATGTTTGCAACTCTTGCTTATTATAGGCTTCCTCAAGCTTGTCTAGATCTATGTCAACTAGATCTATCTCATCCATGATTAGATCCATTTCTCCTATGTCCTCTATTTGTTGGTCATCCTCTAGTTGTGCTGAAACATGAGGTGGAACGATCTGTTCCAGTATTGGACCTGCATTTTTATTTTCTTTTCCTTTTGTGCATTCACGACTACT
>JASDQU010102043.1:98905-120977 GCA_032191745.1 Picea mariana
ATATATATATATATATATATATATATAAAAGTTCCGAGTATGTTGGGTCGACTTGTTGCTGTGTTTGATTTTCTAGTCGACCAAATCGTCTACGGAGTGAATGTTTTGGGTTTCGGTAATTTTACTTGTGCTTGTTGATTTGTCCAAATTTTAGATTTCATTGGCTATGTTTTTAGTTTCTCTGGGTTAAAGCTATAGTATTATTATGTTTGTCTCGTCCACTCGTGGAACTCTACCTTTGTTGGTGCAATGCTCTGAGTAACCTGATGCAGACTTCTTGTTTTTGCTAGTTTTTGTTTTGTTCACAAAGGGAATAAAATAGAAATAGATTGGTTTTAATTTTTAGCGGCGTGAAGATTAGTTCCTTATGTTTTATTGGTTATGTTTTCTCTAGTTTTTAATTAATTTTTGAAAACAATTTTTTCTTGTTTATATTAGTTATCAATTGTGTCATTCTGAATTCCTTTCAAATTAATTGTCTTACCAACCATAGGTTGTAGCTGCAATTATAAGATATTGATTTTTTTTTTGGAATAATATGTTATCAATTGGTTGTTTGAGCTAAAAAATAAAAGAGCTCCGATAAGTTATTGTTTTACAGGGTTGGAAAGTGGCGGGTGATTTTTTTGTCTGTTTATGTCTTTGGTTTTTTTCATGATACTGTATTTATATATTTGCATTTGTGTGTACATGGCTTGACATATTTGGAAAATTTGCATTTGTGTGTACATGGCTTGACATATTTGGAAAATTTTCTAGGGTCTCAAAGTGGTAGACTCGTTTGTGGAAGTAGAAAATGGGGAAGGGAGTGGTGTGCTCGAGGGATTCACAGTTATCAAATTATTAAGCTTACAAGTAAAAGCTATTGTGCCAAGTACCTTATATATTTTTCTTTATGGACTTTAGAAAAGTCAATTTATCATTTAGAATATTAAATTTTCACTTAATTGACTACATTTCTATATATATTTTATTCTTAGAGTTTTATAGACCGAATTAACATAATGAATATTATTGTTAAATTTAATTAAGTGAACTTCTAATATTTATAGATTTTCTTTTGGAAATTGATTATTGGAAAATTTATAAAATAGGTATCTCTCACTTCATAAATTGTTTTTTATTTTATATCTATTTTAATTTAATGTTTAATAATAAGCCACACTATATTCATATAGACACTTTGTGCATAGAATAGTTGAAATGAAAAACATTTAGGCCTTGCATAACATCGTTCTGTTTCACAACAAAACAAAAACTAAGAAAAAGTGGGCTCGTTGGTGTATTGGATTCTCTGGTTGACAAAATTGTCCATGGTGTGACTGTTTTAGATTTGGGTAAACCTACTTGTGCTTGTTGATTTGTGTGCTGGTGCAAAGTGCTATAGGTTGCCATCACTATGAGTACCCTGGTCTGGGATTCTTGGTTCATTTAGTTTTTTGATTTGTTGTCAAAGAGGATAGAATAATTTCATAGATTTCATAAACAATCTAATACACCAGCAAGCATAACTTGACGTACTCACAACAATGGCAGCCCACGACACTTTGCAAAACCCGTATTACCAGTTCAACACACCCACAATGAAACTCAATGTCTCGTATAGTGATTTTCTCATGTAATTCAAAAACCAAGGTTAGGTTTGGGAAAACCATGGGAAAATAAAACCATGTGTAGTTTTGTAAAACCATGGGAAAATATAAATACAAATAAATAACTAAATGGAATAAATAATAATAATAATAAGTAAAAATTAGAAATAAAATAAAACAAATAAACTATACAAATTATTTACCAAAAAAAGGAAAAATGAGGCCAAGTTTCACATGGGTCAGGGTTCCACACCATTCCTGGTTCTGCACCTAGGGATAAAAAATGAACCAGAACATACATGCAGATTCTGAATATTTGGGTGCTAATTCAATTAGGTACGCCATGTGGGGATCACAATTGAACGAATATGACTAAAACACATGGCGATTAGGTAGGGTGTAAAGGGACGACACGTCACACGACACATTAATGTCACAAAGAGTGACCCATATGATAAATAGGAGTTTGAAACTAGCTGGGAACATGGGATATCTTAATTCGATCAAGTGGCAAAACATGGGGGGAAGACCTGATAAGATTGAAAGGAGAGGTAATATGATAGGATCAAGGAATAGGCTCCTATGTTAGACCACAACACATGAATCTAGAGGTGACAAGTGGGGAGCAAGCATTGGGTGATAACAAGGTTCCACATTCGAGAAGCTTGATAGGCCTTCAATCTTGGGATGAACAAGGTATACAATCTAACTTCCCAATGAATGAGATCCYGATAAGGATCAAGGTTCTAGCCACATAATACAATACAATAAAATTTAGGCCTTGTAAAGGAAGTGAAAATAGGAAATAGTGCAAGGGTGATAACAACAAATCCAGATGAGTTTCGAKAAAGACAAAGTTTAACTCTGAATATTGAATGTTGACTCTAAATGATAGACAAGAAATGAAAAGAGAGAATTCAAGTAAAGAGGAAGAATATCAAAGGATTCTTGCATTCATTTCAAGGCTGACGTAGTGATGTAAATGAAGTGACTCTTCAACCCTTCTCTTGAAACTATAGAAAAAATAAAATCATTTATGTGAGGAAGAAGATACTTTCCGGTAGATCATAAACATTTCATTCTTTTCTTTTTCCTTCAACAAACTTATGAATAAATGTTTTGTTTGTTTTCAAAATGAAGAAATAAAGTGTAGAAGTTTCTCATAGAAAATCATCCATGACCTTGGTTGTTGTACATAAATGTCTTGAATGCTGTGTGTATCGAGTCTCAAAATCATGGAAAATATTAATTATCGTGTGCTTCTTGTTAAGATTTTTAAACTAAGGCATACAATCAACATACGAGAGCTTGAGCATAAATGACGACATTAGGCATAACATGAAAGAATGAGAATGCATAATGCATATTTTTTCTTCATTTAAGTCATCCATTCAGGAAGTCCTCAAAATAAAACTTAGATCAAGGCATAAAATATAACATCAAACTCTGTAGTCATATAGGATCATCAAATACTTCGAAATCTGCAAAAGGTCCCAAAGATAACTTGTCATTTTCACCATACAAATGTCAAAAAACCATCATAAGTTAAAAGCAATTATGAAGAACATTTGAGATTATAAGATCAAAAGGATTAACAAGCCTCATCAAAGATAGTCATCCACAAAAATCCAAACCCCCAACTCTCTCAAAGTAGGTATAGAATAATAATTAGGCTCATAGTAGTAGAGTATTAGGCATTAGAGTTTAAATTTTAGTAGGGGGGGATTTCCTTTTTATTTTATAAGAAAAAGTAAAGGGGATTTGTGTGGCCACAACAAATGGAAACACACTTGAAGAACCAATTATCTCTGTGAGTAGAATTCTGGGGCCTTTTCTTCAAATATTAATGATAAGGATAAACTCAACAAACTATAGATAATTTTCCAATAATCATGGGTACCATATTGACGCCAAATTTCTAAAGAAATAACCTAATATTCTATCACCTGTAATCTAACATACCCTTTTCAAAGAGTTGATTAATGAGGCAAATTCTTTGACTAGATAAACACTTATGATTGGCTTTGGTTTAACCATGGGTTTTCACTTTTTATAACAAGAAAACATCTACATAAGTGGGTTCCTCATCTCTCTTTTCCTGTATTTTATTCTCTAAAACCGAGCGTTCATAGCTCTGAAAATGTTTCCTTGGTACCATAAAAGCATAGCCCCATTGCTAGCAAGCATCCATATCCCCAACGGTTTTACTTGCACTTCCCACACTATTAATAGCAATTTCAACTTCCTTTTTATTTCAAAATATGCTCATCCTTTTATATTTTATATATAGATATGCATATGCAAATAGGGTGTGAAGGATGTGGAGTTATACAAGAGTTTCTTTGATTTGTTGAGTAGATGCTATGCATTTGAGTTCATCCCATAGGTCTCCCCAAAAAAAATCATAGTATCAACCATTTTATTAATATGAAGTGGATGGAGCTCAAGGAGAAAAGTAGATAGACTTATTCCTATACTTATGGATTATCATGGTATGCTAAGTAAGCACATGTGTTCCACCACAACTATCAATCCATATCAACAAATAAGAACTTCATGAATGCTCATTCAGATAGAGTAGCCCATGCATCTCATGAATTGTAAAAAATTTTTAGTATGTAACCAAAATGGACCATCCCCTCGCTCAAATTTAAATATCAATCCTCAAGGTAGACCAAGAAGTCAAATCAGCTCAGGGAACATACCAACATTCAAATTAAAAAATGAAAACAATATGTACAAGCAGAAACCAACTGCTGAAACTGAAACTAAAACTAAATCATGTAAAATAAAACTAAAGTAAAATAATCCTAAAACTGAAAAAGTCAGTTAAAAAACCAACATAAAAATACAAAAAAAGAAAAAAAATAGAATACAAAAGAACATGGCAATATGGGATGAAATTGGGAACTCGGTTGGGTATGAATGATATGTAAACAGAAATTTACATTTCAGCTCCGAAAAATGAGATAAGGGTAAAAGATTCATCAAATAAAGTTTCATAAAAACTAAAACCCATTAAGAATGATTTTCAGGGCTAAGACATAACTTAGAAAAAAAATCAACAAGATTATAATGAGTAGTGATTAAGAAAATCGATAACCAATCAAGCTTCTTTTTCCAACAAATTTTATGTTTTCTGGTAACAACAATTTAGATTCTTCAAATGCCCAAGGATACAAAAATGACCAAATTCAAGAATTCACACCCTTTAAGTTTACTTCCATAGTCAGGGTGTTAATGGAATAAGATTCTAAAAATGCAAGATTTTCAAACTTAGGAACTACATTGATATTGTTCACCGAGATATTCACTTTCTCTTTAATTATTGATCCAGTTCATTCCAATGATTGTACATTCACCCCTAGTGGTACATGAGAATAAAACCCGCTTCCACGATTGAAATATTAAGTAAGGAGAGAGGTAAAACATTATGTACAAAATAAAATGAATGAACTGAATAAACTAAACTAAGAAAAATCAAGAGAGTTTATGGAAACCATTAAATGAATAATTGACTTAAAGGACAAGTTTATAATCCCATTATCATGGGACACATCATGAACATTATCAGTGACAACATTTCCAGTGAGGACTTGGAAAGTAAGCCAAGGTAAATAATTAGGCAAGAAAATTTAATCATTCGAAATAAATCCCAATAGAAATATTTCCAAGGTAAAGATCTGAAAGGAAAAACAAGCAAGATTATGAGAATTGATAATCCAATGGAAAAAATTCGTAACACAATTCTTTGATCCAACTATCACACATAATGTAACACGTTGAACCCCCTAAGTACCCTTTTAAGGGATGGGGTATTAAATTTTCACTTTTTCTTAACCTATTTGAATCCCTTTATAAAGGACACGATCGTCTTCTACTCGTCAAGAGCTTTCCAACGAATGTAAGTTTGCTCAAAATGGAGCTCTAGATCAAAATTTATGGCCCTTTGAAATTTCTGGGCCTTTATTGGCCAAATGCCTCTGTACTACCATGTGGAATCTACATCATCATGCGCATCTGACGTGGCACTGATGTGTCATAACACGTCAGCCTTAGTGCATATGTGGTTGTAGGCATGGAACTCTCCACCTTTTCCACTGGGCATTGGCTTGGTTAAGTTGGTTGATGTCATCTCGAGGGATTGGCCACTAGGATGTCGACCCTTTTTCGTGCTCAATAATGATCTCCACATCCTCTCGAGATCCTCTCTCACCAGTTGATGAAACCTATCCATCGCTCGTCAAGACCATGGTACCTCGCCCTTTTTGCTATTTGCAAATCCCCAAAACTCCCAATATGGGATGATTTGTTGCCTCTAACATGCAGAGCTATCAAAACATGCTACCTCGGAAGACACATTACCATTGTCAGTTTCCTGGAATGGCACGTGGTTATCATCACCTTGTAACACATGGCACTTTTTTTCCCATGGAACTCTGTCTAAAAATACTAAAACCACTTGACATGTGGCATGCTCACCATGTGACATGTGGACCTCCAACATGGACTGACGTGATATACACATCATCGTAGTGCCCAAGATTTTCCCAACACGGCATTAACACTTTTCCACTTCCCATTCATTGAATGACGTCATTCGACATCATCTTGGATCCTTCGGGCATCGACTATCGACCATTTTCATAAAGCCTATTTCCGAAAAATTTTCGATGGTCTGAGATCCGAGGCACAGTTAGTGTCTTGGGAACATGGCCCTATCCGTTCATGCCACCTGACATGAAACATGGCACTTGTACCACCCGACATGTGGCACTCATTTCCACCTAAACCCTATCCAAATATGCCAAATCGATGTGACACGTGGCCCTCCCACGTCACGACATGTGGTTCATTCATAAAGCAACACGTACCACTAGGCATCGAACATTGGGACTTTTCCTGTGTGGCATGGGCTTCAAGAACCCCGATGCCTGGGAATTACAAACTGATTAAACAACTTAATCAAAGGAATTACTTGGTGATTAGTTGGTTAACATCAGGATTAAGACTCCATGAGGTCTACGACTGAAATCCCACGCACGTATATCCAACGGCTAACATGGTCTCTTTCACAGTCTCAACATAGTAATGGCCTTGAGGATTGGATGGTGAATATTAGAGCATCCATCCATAGATCGACAGTTCTCATTGAAGCATATTTCAGACCTCAGCGAGTTCTTGCATGTTGGAACTATAAAATGTCCAAGGGTCCGAAGCTGAGATATGTCAAGCTAATGTAAGGCGGGCTCCAAACCCTTATCATAGGATCTACGGTTTAGATCGTTTGCAGGTAGATTTGACGGTTAAGATCTAAGGCCCTATCAAATGGTTCTGGCCCTCTGTTGACCCATAATTACTCCCTCCGCGACTTAGAATATGATAAGTGTCATCTCCATGACTTCGATGTCAACTCCCCTCCTGAGCTTTACATAACAGATTGATGTTGGATATCTATCCATCATGTGGAATCTATGGGGGACATGTGTCACCGCCAAAGGACCGTAGACATCGAGACTGCGGCTCTTTATGACCCCATGTAAGATAAAATTCTTTGTGTTCCATCATACGGGGATTACGAGACATTTAATTACATTAGTCTCGAGATTACGAGCCTTGAACCCTTATCGAAATATCTACGGTTGGAATTCATCCCGCAACAAATCCAACGACTATAGACTAATGATAGTCTATAATGGAATTTAAATAGGATAAAGGCCCATGTTTGGATGGCTGAGATCTCCAGCTCATAAATCAATGGTTGTTGAGTCTCGTCATTCATACAACAATATAAAGGCTTAAATTATCATTCATTTCTTAGTTTACCCACTTGGATCCCTTTCACTGGAAACACACGACAATAGATAATCATGCTACGCAAACAGGAATCTCATTCACACGTCTACTTTATTTATTTTTGGACAATACAAAATGTTCTTATCATTCAAGGTAAAGTACATGAATTCTCTTATTCATGTGTGCAATTACATACAATTACATTATGATATATTATCATGCAAATATAAGGGTTCCTAATGGAATGATGTCAATTCCATTAACCATGCATACACATATACAACACAACTACAAATATGAACCCTTAATTTTCAAATTAAGTGCATAGACCACATAGATACTTATCATTTGTATAGGCTTCAACTATAAAACTAATTGTGGGTGCTCTCCTTTCCACCCAACTGTAGGCTTAGATGCATTCACTATTAACACTTTGGCCACCCTTGTTCCAAGACAAGATACCACCAGGGAACTCTCTCAGTGTTGACTCATCAAGTCAATAATTAAATCAGGGAGGTTACTCTCCTCCATTTCTTTGGAAACAAAATAAGTCTCCCCTTCTTCCTACTGGACTCGAGACCTCCATAGGGTTTATCGGATGCCTTCCCAGTTGGATTTCTCTCCAACAAACATCAAGCATGCAACCCTCTTGTATTCAAGTCGAGAACTCATGGGGTATTCTATGTTCTAGCCTAATCACTCTTCTTCACACCCCTATGGGTATGGTCTTCTCTCGACCCCAGAACTCATAGATCTTCTGCTCTCTCTTGCACACATACCCCTTATTTCTTCTTTGCAGGTCTTCTCCTTGACCCAAGAACTATGAGCTCTCTTGCTCTCTGCCCCTCGTGTGCTTCTCTTGCATGTATAGCTTGGGAAGGTTCTCTACCTATCCTTTTGTTTCTTCTATCAGAAGGAAAATCGTGGGTCAATCATGGGGATCCGTGGTGATATATCCTATTTTTTTCTAGATGATAGTTTCATGTCCCCTTTGGCATCCCTCCATACTTCCATTCATTCGGGTGGTTGGTTGTTCAACTACCAACCTCCCTCATTAACTGTTTTTCCTTGAAATCGGGGCTAAGGGAAGAAATATGAATATCAAATATTATCAGCAAGGAGGTTTGGGTCATCTTTATCATGATGAACCCCTCTCTAAGTTTCCTCACTCTTTCCTCTAGTGGCATCATGGCCAATACTTCAAGGATTCACCCCCACAATTAGTTGTTGGAAATCTTAATTAAAATAATAATACATTTACATTTTTCACATGCCATGGTATGGAAATCATTAACTATGATTAATTCTACATATAATCAGGGGTTTAGAAAAGGGGGTGTTACATACCCCTACCCCTTCAAAGGAACATTGTCCTCATTGTTCTTCCTCAGTACATTTGCCATGCCTTTATCCTTTAGTTGCCTCAATAATGTTTTCCTCTTCTTGATCTGGTCCTTACTTGGACTTTGGCATTTCATAACATCCCTACAAAAAACATCAGATAGTATGCATATTAATCATTGTTTCATGCATAAACATTTTACTGTTGTTCATAATTAAGGGAAAATATTCACAAATCAACACAATACTTATATGTGAAGTCCATGGATATGCATCCATATGGTTGTCTCATTAACTTGGATCATTATTTTCCTTGAAATACCCATTGTGTGCATGATCGTAATCTACAGATTACAAGAAATATCAAAGTTTCTTATTCCTTACAGTCACTCACCCTCCAGGCCCAGGCTCAGGCATTCCCTTCTCTATTATACAACCCCTCAGGGATCCATCATGTCTTACCAAGGCTTTCTCGCACAAGAAGAATTTTTGAAACTTCATCGAGTCTTACAGTCGATGCGTCCCTTCGACTTGCTCTTGCTGAGGAATCTCTCTGGACTGTGTTACCTCAACACGATATTCTTTGGGGATCATGGCTTATCACAGGGTTTTCATGTCACTACAATATCCTTTTTCCATGCTTTCCAGCTTTGAAAACATTCATCTGTCCTCCTTGAACATATCTTTTATCTCACCTGTATCACATTCATACAAAATTCTTAAGATGTTATCATCAATTCCAATCAAATTTCACATTTTCATTTTCAGATCTGTTCCATATAGGAACCAGATTCACAAGTATGATATTTCCTTCTCATAAAAGCTTGGCTCTTTCATAAATAGTAGGGATTGGTCCCCCTTATAGAATTATTTTTCTTCCATAGATAAGACCCTTCTTCCTTCAATTTTGTCTTCACACAGTCAAACAAATTGTTAGTTTTCATGCACATCACATTTTCCTTGCACACTTTCATTAGCTTCCAAACAATTTTCAAAATTTGTGCATACTTACAATTGCATCATATTCAATGATATAAAATATATATCATTCCTTACACATGCATTACTTTAGCATACCAATCATTTCCAAATGTAATCAATTCATCGTATGAATTTAACCAATGTGTTGATGTCCATGGCCACATTTACACACAATGCACACTTGCATTGATTTTCGTTTACCATAGTTTATGTGAGGTACTTTTCCATAGTGAGTTGGATTTCAACCAATATTCTCACCTCATGGCTTCTCTATCCAAATTTATTATTAAAGCATGATTGTCCCTCATGCTTTGAGCTAATCTTAGCCTCAAATCAACACACATGAAACTAAAAGTTTCACATGAATTCCTTTAAGCATTCTTTTTGTACTAGTAACTAGGGTGCCAACACTCATGGCCCCCCAATTCCTTTCTTTACCATTGTTACAATTATGGTAGGATATTGGAAGATCCACCTTTCATGATGGACAATCCATTGCCTACCCTCTCATTTGCTCAATGAATTCAATCAACGTGTTGCTCATGAGCACTATTGTTCCCAATCATTCCCAATTGATAAAAGTATTCATGACACTTGGTTCATGAATTTTCTTGCAAGCCTTGGCTACCAAAGGTTCCTCCCTCTATCCTTCATGTTTATTATTCCTTAATAATATCCTTCTTGGGTATTAATGACATACAACAGCCACTCAAAAACATTCATATCATCAAATAATAAAAACATTTCAGAAGGGATTTTTACCCAATCCCTTTTAAATTATCATGTCACATGGGCATGAACTCTTTGATACCTGTTCTGGCTGCCAACACCCTTTTTGACATTACCTCATCAGTGGTGATTTAAGGTGACTCTCCAAGTCCCTTCATCAATCTTTCAACAACATCATTCTTGTATTTCTCCTCTTCCTAAGGTTTTCAACCATTGGTAGTTGTCCTTTCCCAACAACTCAATCATTTCCTACATACATCATGCATCATCACATTTACAATTATATCAGCTGTCATGTAAAATAAAAATGCATGTATCATATAATTCAAATCAATAAAATGGTTCTCAATATCATATATTAGAGCATCCATCCATAGATAAATGGTTCCCATCGAAGCATGTTTCAGACCTCAATGAGTTCTTTCATGTTGGGAACTATAAAACTTTCGAGGGTTTGAAGCCGAGATACGTCAAGATGACATAAGGGGGGCTCTCAAATCTTTTCATAGATATATGGTCGAGATCATTCAAGGGTATATCTAATAGTTAAGATCTAAGGCACTTGTTAAATAGTCTTGGCCCTCTGTGGACCCACAATTACTCCCTCCACTACTTAGAATATGACAAGTGTCATCTCCATGACTTCGAGGTCAACTCCCCTATCAAGGTTTAAGTAACAGATCAATGGTGGAGATTTGTCCATCGTGTGGAATCTATGGGGAACACGTGTCCTCTCTAGAGGACTGTGGACATCGGGACCATGACTCTTTACCAACTCCATGTAAGCTAAAATTCCCCATGGTCCACCATCCGAGGATTAGGAGACATTTAATTACATTATTCTCGGGGTTACAAACCCCAAACCTTTATCGCAAGATCTACAGTTGGCGTTTAGCCCGCAACAGATCCAACAACTATAGACTAACGATAGTCTATAATGGAATTTAAATGGGATAAAGACCCATCTTTGGACGACTGAGATCTACTCCAACTAGGAAATCAATGGTTGTTGAGTCTCATCACTCATACAACAATATACAGGTGTGACCTATCATTCATTTCTTACTTTACCCGCATGGATCCCTTTCACCTACAACACATGTAGAAGATAATGATGTTTCACAATCAGGAAGGTCATTCACATGTCTACACTATTTATTTTCGGACAATACAAAACATTCTTATCATTCAGGAATCAGGGTAATGTACAAGAATTCTCTTGTTCAAGTGTGAAAGTATATACAATTCCATTATGGTACATTATCATGCAAATATAAGGGTTCCTAATGGAACAATGTCAAGTCCATTAACTAGGCATTGACATATACCACACAACTTCAAATATCAACCCTTAATTTTCAAATTAAGTACACAAAGCACATAGATACTTATCTATTTTACAGGATGCAACCAACCAACTAATTGTGAGTGCTCTCCTTTCCGCCCAATCATAGGATCGTATGCATTCACTATTATCATTCTGGACACCCTCATACCAAGCCATGATACCACTAGGGAACTCTCTCATTGTTGACACATCAAGTCAATAATTAGATCAAGGAGGTTACTCTCATCCACTTCTCTGGAAACAAATGAATTTTCTCCTTCTTCCTACTATACTCAGGACCTCCATATGGTTTATCACATGCCTTCCCATCTAGATTTATCTCCAACCAACATCAAGCATGCAACCCTCTTGTGTTCCATTCAGAAACTCATGGGGTATTCTCTGTTCAACCTGATCAATCTTCTTCACAGCCCTATGGGTATGGTATTCTCTCGATCCCATAACTCATAGCTCTTTTTCTCTCTCTCTTGCACACATATCCCTTCTTTCTTCCCTGCAGGTCTTCTCCCCAAACCAAAAACTACGAGCTCTCTTAATCTCTGCCCCTCGTGTGCTTCTCTTCCACGCATATCTTAGGAAGGTTCTCGACCTATCCTTCTGTTTCTTTTGTCAAAAGGAAAATCGTGGGTCAATCATGGGGACCCATGGTGATATTTCCTAATTTCCTCTAGTTGTCATCTTATGTCCCCTTTGGTAGCCCTCCATACTTCCATTCATTGGGGTCATTGGTTGTTCAACTACCAACCTCCCTCATTAACTATTTTCCCTTTAAATCGGGACTAAGGGAAGAAATCTTAATATCAAATATTATCAAGAAGGGGGTTTGGGTCATTTTTATCATGATGAACCCCTCTCTAAGTTTCCTCACTCTTTCCTCTAGTGGTATCATGGCTAGTACCTCAAGGCTTCACCCCCACATTCAACTGTTTGAAATCTTAATTAAAATAATAATACATTTACATTGTTCACATGCCATGGCCTGGCAATCATTAACTATGATAAATTACATATAATCAGGGGTTTAGAAAAAGGGGCATTACACAGAATTTGTCTTTCATTTAGTAAAACAAAAAATATTCATATAACTCATATCGGTGGCCACCCACGTCTTCCAACTGACTCACATTCACTTTTCATCTTGGTAGTTGTTTTCCAGCTTTTTGGGTCCTAAACTTTCAAGGTTGTTTTGAGGCCCTAAACAACGTTTTTTGGGCTTGTCATAGTCACATTATAGGCCGAGTCAAAGTGTGATGGAATAATGTGTATTCTTCAGATGGACCTTTCCAATGGGCTATCGTGTGCCTAAAGTGGAGACTGTATGCAAAAGTTATAACCCCAGGAAGTTGATGTACCAAATTACCCCATCGGGGCCCACATGACTTTTAGCGCTTCATCTCCTAGGGTTAGGTTTTTGGATGTCTATGGTTTTCTGATTACTTCTTTATTATAAAAATGCCTAGAGGCCTCATTGTAATGTGCTCAGGTGAATTCATGTATCCGCCACATCTCTTCTCAGAGATTAGCTACCACCATTTGAGCAAGATTGTTTCATTCTGCATTTTACAGTTTCAACAGATTTCTTTATTGAATAGAAGTTAAATTTCATTGTATATTTTTTATTGTTCCATGTATCTCAATTTTAATGTTATAGATATTTGTTTCATTTAGTTCTACTCATCAATATAGATTAGTGGTATTAGAGAGGTCTGATCTTCATTTCTTTTTATGTGCATGTCCCCAACGAGGTCAGGGTATAAGCAATTGGGACTCGAACCACTTGAGCCTTTGCAAGATCGGCCTCACCGAACTTGGCGGTCGCCCATGGGGGAATAAAAAAGAGACGATGGGGTAGGATATCCCTTTAAATTGTTTCTCTAAGAATCCCTCACGTGGTAGAGGAACAAGATGATGGAAAACTTTGCACAAATCCTTTGACGATTTTCAACATGCGACACATCTTTCTCAAGCAGAGGTGCCACCCCCTTCAAGATATAGATCAATTTTGATATTCCTATATTTGAAGGTCAAATAGATGAAGATGTTGTAGACAAATGTTTAAACCTTATAGAAGGGTATTTTTTTTTCCATAACTTTTTCGATGGAGATAAGATTACATTTTCACTCCTTAAGGTCATCCCCCATTTCAAACATTGGTGGGAGACTTTTTCTGAGCAAAAGGAAGCAAAGGAATCTACATTATTTGTAGTTTCACCCACTTGGGGTTCTTTTAGGGTTTATATTAAGGAACAATACTACCCTATTGGAAGCTATGATGACTTGTATACAATATGGACCACACTGTGGTAGGAAAGGGACCAAACAGTGTCAGAGGTCACTAATGTATTCCATACCTTGTGCACCAAGATGGGTATCAAATATTTTGAGTGACATCTGGTGCTCAAGTACCATGATTGTATGCATAGATACATAAAATAGAAATGGAGTTTCTAGACATCTCTTCCTTGGGTGCAGCCTATTGATATGTTTTCAAAATCGAGCATATGCTTAAACAAAAGACGCAACAGTTTGGGTCTGTGAACCCCTCACAACAGAAGCAGGGAAAAGGGAACCCCAACTCGTAGAAAAAAGGAAATAGCAAGGATGGACAACCTCAAGACAACCAATATAAGCCACAAACAAAGAAGGACAATGGGAAGACAAAGAAAGACACTGGAAAGTGGTGCAAGTTCCATAAGAGCCCCTGGCATAACACCGTTGAATGAAGATCAAAGTAGTCATTGGTGGCCAAGGTGAAAGCCTATGAATCAGATGTGGGTTCTGAATTTGAGTCAGAACTAGAAAAAAAGAGACATATTATTAATGCAGAACCTAGTGTCACCATCGCTACCACCAAGATCCATCCTAGTGAACCTAATGAACCAGAAGAAGTTGAGTGCCTCTTTCATTCATAGATGTGGGTGAAGGGTACTCCGATGCACTTCATCGTTGACAGTGGTAGCTAGAAGAACCTCATCTTAATGGATTTTGTCAAGCAGTTGGCTCTACCGAAAATACTGCACCCACAATCGTACACCATCGGATGGCTCTGCCAAGGGAGAGATCTCCATGTCATCCAACTGTGTTGTATGCCCTACAACATCAAGCCCTTTAAATATGAGGTATTGTGTGATGTTGCTCCTCTTGAAGTTTGTGATGTTATTTTGGGCCAAACTTATTTATGGAAATGTCATGTTGTATATGGGTCTAGCCCTCGTAGTGTTATTATTAATTTGGACATGAAATTGTACTAGATGCCCAATGTAGTCCCACCTATTGCCATTGCCTTGATCTCTTCCAAGAAATGCAAGAAGGTCATCTCTTAGACCGGGAAGTTTGTCTTCTTTGTGATTTGCACTCAAAGTGAGAGAAAGGTCGCAACCACATCCATGACCTCTGCAACAGGTCTCTCCACACAACAGAAGCAAGTGGATAAGGTCATGAAAGAATACAAAGACATCTTATCCTCACCCACTGGGGTACCTTTGCATTGTTAGGTCGAGCATTCAATCGATATGAACCATAACGCACCTCTACCCAATGGGTTAGTCTATCGCTGATCTCTGTTAGAAAATGAGGAAATAAAGCGCTAGATCCAAGAGCTTCTTGAAAAGGGACACATCCGACCAAGCTCATCACCTTGTAGAAGTCCAATCGTACTTATGCAGAAGAAAGACGGGACCTGGATACTCTCCATTGATTACCAGTCCTTAAATAAAATCACAGTCATGAACTGGTACCTAATTCCCCAAATTGACGATCTCCTTGACAAAATCAAGGGGCCCAAATACTTCAGTAATATTGATCTAAAGTATGGCTACCACCAAGTCCTAATAGATAAAACTAATGTATGGGAAAATGTCTTCAAGTCCAAAGAAGGTATTTTTGAATGGTTGGTCATGCCCTTTGGCTTGACGAATTCCCCAAAAACTTTCATGAGGATGATGGACGATATCTTGTGGCCTTTCAGCAATTATATTTTGGTGGTCTATTTGGATGACATCCTCATCTTCAACAAGAGTTGGGTGGAACACTTGCAAGATATTCAATAGGTTTTTCACACTTTGCGGCAATAAAAGATATATGCAAATTTGGAAAAATTCTCCTTCGGCATGAACATGATCCAATACCTAGGCTACATTGTCTATGAGCATGGGGTACATGTCAAATCCAACCAAGATCCAGGTCATTTGTGACTGGCTAGCCCCAACCACACTCACTGAGCTTCGAAGCTTCTTAGGCCTTGTCAATTTCTATCACAGGTTTGTGTTGGGATTCTCCCACATTGCATGAGCCCTTAGCCAAGTGACCAGAGGTGGTGGAAAGAAAAATTTCATGTCAGTCCAGCATCAACATAAATAGTTCGATGATTTGAAGCAACACTTGTGCTCAGCCCCAATGCTCTCATTACCCTACCCGCAACATCCTTTTGAGATTGAGACAAATGCTTCAGACTATGTTGTGGGCACAGTTCTCACTCAGCACGGACATCTCGTGGCCTATCATAGTGAGACACTATCAGATACCATCTGTAATTACCCCACTTATGACAAAGAAACGTACTCCATTGTACAAGCTTACCGCCAGTGGAGACATTAAATTCTCGGGAAGGAGATAGTCATCCACACTGATCATAAGCCTCTGCAGTTTATGCAGACAAAAAGAAAATTGCAGAATGAATGCCATCAAAAGTGGTCCACATACTTGTAGTAGTTCCATCTCAACATCAAATATAATATAGGGAGCACCAACCACGTCGTTCTCTGCCTCAATCGACCTCCAATTGCAGCACTAACCACAGTGCTACACTCTTGCAGACATGAGACCTCCAAATGGACACAACTCTATGAGAGATATCTTGACTTTGCCACTACCTACCATATGTTGGGCACAAACACAATTGTCATTGATTTCCATCCACTGAGAGAGAAAAGACGATTTGGAAAGCTCACTACAGTTGGGTGGCATGACACTTTGGCATAGAAAATATAGTGGCAATTCTACAACAACTTTTCTATTGGATGAATCTTCGACAGGATGTCAACAAGTATATCAGGTTTTGCATGACCTGCATCATTTCCAAACCGACCATTAAGAAACAAGGTATGTAGAACCCTCTGCCTACTCTCGATATGCCCTAGGAATCCATCTCAATGGACTACATGTCGGGCCTTCCTTCAACCAAGCAGAGAAATGAATGTGTTTTTGTGTTTGTTGATTGATTTTCCAAGATGGTGATTATGGCCACCTGGAAGAAGAGCATCACAGTGGAGGCTACTACCAATCTCTTCTTCGAACAAGCGTGGATAAATTTTCAGATACCATAAAATATCATCACATATCGGGACAACTAGTTCCTCATAACATTTTAGTCAAGCCTCTGGTCACGACTGGACACCAAGCTAACCAAATCCACTGCCTTCCACCCCCAAATGGATGGCCAAACCGAGGTTTCCAATAGGATGATCGAGCATATATTGTGCATGTACAATTACAAGCATCCACGCACATGGCATGAAAGTCTTCCCTATGTTCAACACAGTTACACCATAGCCATACATAGCTCAATTGGCCATAGCCCCTTTCAGGTGGGGTTGGGATTTCAACCATTGGGTCCCATGGATGTTGCACTACCCCTTGTGTTCACACAAGAAGAATTTCCCCATCCTCAAACCGAAGTCGACAAAGCCACCCAGTTCATTGAATGAATCTAGCACATCCACCAATAGGTTCATGATATTTTGCAGAAGTCCAATTCCAAGTACAAGCAGTGCCATGATCAACATCGAGTGCCACACAAGTTTCAGGTGGGAGATAAAGTTTGGTTTCACTTGTAGAAAAAACACCTCACATGACCCAATCAAAAGCTTCATCCACTCTGCTATGGACCTTACACCATAACCAAGGCTATGGTTGACAACGCTTTCGAGCTCAACATTCCCCCCTCCTTGGATCGCACCCAATGTTTAATGTGGACCTCCTTCAGCCATATTTTCCACCATTATTGGATACCTCAGAGATAGCCAAACAATTGACACCAAAAAATATCAACCCTGATTGCATGGAACATGCATCCAATGATCATATCATGGACACATGGGTCAAGGGCACTCACCAACAAAAGCTTTAGCTTTATCATGTTGTCAAAGCATGGCAGCTCCTACACCAAGGCAAGTGGGTCACCCGGGGCCAATTTTAGTAGAAGTTTCCACATATGATGAGGGAACTCAACACAATGAAGACCATTTATTCCTAATGGGGGTTGATTGATCTAGGTGGATATCGGTGTCCACCCACCTCTTCCAACTGGATCACATTCAATTTTCATCTTGGCAATTGTTTTCCATCTTTTCGGGGTTGTTTTGAGGCCCTAAAATTTGTTTTTTGGGCTTGCCATAGTCACATTGTAAACAAAGTAAAAGTGTGATGACATAATGTGTAGTCCTCGGATAGACCTTTCCAATAGGCTATCATGGACCTAAAACTAAGATCGTATGCAAAAGTAATGACCTCGGGAAGTTGATGTACCAACTTACCCCATCGAGGCCCACAAGACTTTTGGCACTTCATCTCCTAGGGTTAGGTTTTTGGATGTCTAGGGTTTTCTAATTACTTCTTGATGATAAAATGGCCTAGAGGCCTCATTGTAATGTGCTTAGGTGAATGCATGTAGCCGCCACATATATTCTCAGAGATTAGCTACCACCATTCAAGCAAGATTGTTTCATTCTTTATTTTATAGTTTCAACAAATTTCTTTACTGAATAGAAGTTAAGTTTCACTGTATCTTTGTTATTGTTATGTGTATCTCAGTTTTAATGTAATAGATTTGTGTTTCATTTCTTTCTGCTCATAAATCCAGATCATGTGTCCTCTTTTGTTATTTAAATTTTCTATGAGCATTTTGGGTTTCAATTTGGTGAATAAGATCCTTACATCTTCTTCTTATCTACTTCATCTTTCTAATGTGCTCTTGCATGCCTGATTTGACCTCCCAAATCATGAGTTATGGTCGTCTGAACATTGCACAGTCCATTTTTAATCAATTTTGGGCCTCTTCTATTCCTTCAATTTTCTATGCATTTCCTCCATCAACCTATCAATAATAGTTGTTCCAACATGTTTTTCTCTTTGTTGGCTATCCAACGAGCTATCTTGGGCCTAATTTTGTCATCTGGATCACGAGTTATGGTTTTCTAAAAAATTTGCAATTGATCTCTCATCAAATTTGTGGCCTTCTATTCTTTGAATTTTCTAGGCTTTTGCATCATTGGTATGACTTGAATTCCTCTTCCAATGCATTCTCCTTCTTGAGGTATTTTTCAAAAAGCTATCCTATGCCTAATTAAGACTCATAGAGCTCAAGATATAACTTCTTGAAGTTGATGCTCAACAACCATTGATTTTCTCACGGGGTGATCACGACTGTTGATCTTAATCCCTAAAACATTATCCCACATGCATCATGTAATCTAAATTTTCGTGGTATATTATGTTTTCATCCCCCTTACTTGGTTTGTGTGTGGAACTAGAGGAGGCATAGGACCTAGGGTCTGTATAGAAATTTTTCCCAATAAACCATAGTAAAAATAGGAAAATAAACAAATAAATAAAATAATAACAAAATATCCTAAAATTAAACCCCCCAAAAGATAATAAAATAACACCCTAGGTGTTTGGGAATTCGGGCATCTGTAATTTGACTCATGAGTCTGTAAGTTGACTCATGAACATAAATCCTCCTATGGGTGAAATCTTTGAAACGTAAAAATTCTGAAATGTAAAAACCTCTAGAAGGCCTAAGTTTGATCCAAAATAATAAAATAATAGAGGGTAAACTCCCGATGAAAATTGATGGAGGTGAAGCCCGATGAAAATTGAGGGGGRAGAAAATGGAGAAATAATAAAATTAAATTAAAAAAGTAGAAATTAAAATTAAATTAAATAAGAATAAATAAAGAACAAAAATAATAAAATACAATAGAATAGTACAATATGGGACTTTGGGGGGAAATGAGAAAATTAAAATTAAAATGATGTTGGACAGTTGGTTTGGAAAGTTGGTTGTCATTGATGTCAACCCTTAGAAATTGATGTCAACCCTCAGATATTGATGTCAACCCTTGAAGCAAGTCTGGTAGAAAATCCTGGTATCCCCAGAAGTGTGGATAAGGAACCTATGTTTTTCTGAGGAATAATGTAATGAAGACCCATGAATTTGTAGGAAATACTATTTTTATCACATATAGGGTTCAAGGGCAGCAAGTCATCCAAGTTCGTGGTCTGAACAGGAAGTGTATAAGCACAACATGCAGAGCAACTCATTTCAGTCTTAAAATACAAATAGGTGGGCTCAGTTTTGCGATGGTGGAGATCCCCTGTGAGGATTAGATTAGCGGCCCTCGGGTATTCAGAGTTTCAAAATTGCACGAAGTATAGCTCCATGAAAAGATTCAAAGCCCGAAGCGAGATGAGTCATTGATCTTGAAGGGATCACATGGCGTCCAATCCAAGTGTTCGAGAAAATAAGCTTCGGGAGTTTTGAAGTAGGAAGTGTGCAAAACTTCCGAAGGGCCAAAGCTCGAAGTCTCGAAGTGAGTCTAGACCATCCGTCATCAGGGACACGTGGAATCCAATCTCTCACTTCGGGAATTTTCCTCCGAGAAGCTCTTCATGTTTCATATTCAAAAGCGCTGAAGTCCTAAAGTAGATATCGACCATCCGAATCCAGACTTCCACGCGTCATCAGATCTGTCACTCTGGGAGTTTTACTTCAAGAGTTTTAAATGAGAAAAGTGTCTAAGTCCCAAAGGATTGAAATGGATCTGAGTCATTGATCAACAAGAGCCATATGTCGTCAAATCCCTAGCTCCAGAGAATTTGCTTGGAGCAAATAAATTTTGACTATTGAAAGGCCCGAAGACCGATCCACGAAGCAAATCTTGGTCGTTGTTTTGAAAGGGAAGATCAGATCCATTGATTTGGAGGGGGAATATTTGAGTCGTTGATCGTGAAGCCTCATCCAAGATCATGATATCAATGACCACAGTCCATTGCAAGAACACAAAATGCTCGGGCAATAATTTTCTTGAGCGGTCCCGCAATTGAAACCATGGTAAGTCAAGAGTGATATGTGGCGAAGTGAGATGGATTGCGGGCCCAAAAACAGTCTAAATCCAATCCACCTTTGAGCGGCCCCGCAATCATGTGCTCATATAACATCCTATCCAAGAGCAGCGCGTGGCCGTCCCATGAGCATTAAGTCACGTCACAATACTAAGAAAAGGTAGTTAATGGAAATTGGGGCGGTAGTTGAGACCTCATCTCACCCCATAAATTGAAAACATGCAGAGAGCGACCGTGAAGGCAAAATGTCAATCCAAAGCTTCCTTATGGACAATGTTTCCTGTAAATCACATAACTGTGCCTAGCTCGCATCTGACATGAGGAGGCCTGCACAGGTTGACAGAGTAGGTACCAACTAGAAACTTTGAATGCAGGGGTTTGATGACATTCCCGGTGGTTGCAACATTTTTAGTATATATAGGCAATTTTGATATTTTGTTAAGGCCGATGGTTGAGCTAGGCTCCCTTATTGTAATATTTTGATGAATAACACTGGTTTTCTAGTTATGTAACTTGATTTGAGACTTCTTGATTAATCTAAGTCTGCTTTCTTCTTCCATATTATTTGCCTCTGATACTGAGAGAGTTCATGATTGACTAATTCACATGGATTGTTGTAACTGTATTATGATGAATGTTTGATTATAGTGTTGTTATAATGTCTTTCAGTTTCCTTGAAAATTTGAATTGAAGAGAATCTCGTGTTTGAGTTTTTTCCTCCTTAGGATGCTGGAAGACCTGATGTCCATAACAGACCTCTACACTTTCTCACCAAAGTCTTCCTCCTATTCACCTTTACTCCAACTTATTGACCGAAGTTGATACAAGACCTCAATTGCTTGTGCATGCTAGCCTAGATTTTCTGAGTTGGAACGTTATTATCTCAAGTCTTATCCATATGACCCCCTTAAAACTCATTTACATTTACTGTATAAACTGATGGGTATTGGGATTATCTCCAACGCAATCTGGAGGTAACTTCTAGTGCTAACAACTATCATAGATGGATAATACATGTCGTTTCGTTTTCGTTGATATGTGGTATGTCATGTAGTTCCTCACGATTGAGGAGATATGGCTTAGGGAAGTTGGAGAACCCTCATGAGTTATTCTAGAAGCCCCTAGAAGGTCAATTATTCTAGAAAGCTTCTAGAAATTCATC
>JASDQU010102044.1:4631-17159 GCA_032191745.1 Picea mariana
GTGGGCCTTGCCATCCAAGTACATAGTGGAAAACTTGATGGCCTCCATCTCTCTCATGGGGTTAAGCTGCAGGTAAGTATCCAGCTTCTGCACCCATGCTTATGCTGTCATCTTAGCCATACCATCAAAGTATGGAATCTCTATCTTCCCTGCCCTTCGCTCAAACTCAAAGTTGCCCCTGTGGTTCGTCCTAGGCTGGTTTCTGAACCTGAGTTGACAATACTGATCTAGGGACATATGCCTTTGAACTTTCATATCCAAGCTGTAGTATTCCTTGGTACTCCTGGCTAATTGTGCCACAGAATCTTCAACCTGTTCATGTTGCTCTTGCTCGTCTGTAAATGTGGGCATGTATGGTCTGGGGTTAGCTCTACTACCTGAGTGTTGGCCTAGCGGTTCATCTGTGAACACTGGCACATATGGCCTATGATTGGTCCTGCTACCCATTTTCCCATGGAATGTGCCACCTCCCAGACTTCCTTCAGATCCTGGTGCTTTCTCTGGGTTATATCTGCCTTCCTCATGGGTTCCACCAGACCCTCCATCCTCCTTTTTCCCATATGTATCAGGATCTTTGCCTCGATGGGTTACTTGCATCAGAAGGTCAGTTATCCTCGTTTGGTTCTCATTCATCTTCTGTAGATTCTCATCAGCTTTCTTCAAGGTTTCAGAGATTTCAGCCTATCCCCTTCTGCTGGTTTCATGATACTCATCCAACTGTCGGACCAATGTGCTTTCTGTGCGGTTCATGTTTTGTTGGAAATTATCAAATTTAGTTACTAAGAGAGACAAGCCCTGAGGCTCATGGTCGTCTCCTAACCCTTCTACCTCTATTTCACTGTTGTTTATCTTCCTTCGACCCATGGCAATTCCCCTGTACTTCTGCATGCACCGATCTCTCCACAGGTTTGGAGGATCGAGGCTCTGATACCAGTGTAATGATCCCAAGCCAAATTATTTCTTGGAATCACGAACTACTACTAATTTATTGAGTTTTTAAGTGCATACAAGATTCATCAACACATGGAGATCACAATATATTCAAGATGTAGAAGCACAAGCAAAGATCTGACATTTTTATTATGAGCAATGTAAGATCAATACAATAGATGGCCGATCTGGCATAAAACTCAGATGGTCGTACAAGCAATAGATATGAGCTGCTACAAAATGCTCCCGACAATACAAAATGAGCCTCCAAAGGCTGGATATACAATGAAGACTAAATCAAGCAGATCTGCCACGTCCTGATAGAATGTTGAAGGCCTGAATAATTATGCCCTACTACCAAAAGTGTCCAATCATCCTGAGAAAGATGCCAAATGATAGATCGGGCAACTGCAAGGAAAACCCAGATGCCCGAATTCCCAAATCCACTCTCAAACTCTGTAGATCTGAATTCTCCACTGAATGGTGTGCCCCACTAGATGACTAAAACCCTAGCTAGATTGACTCTGATGAAGGATATCTCCAAATGATCTAAGACTCTCCAAGAATATAGATCAGGTGATGGTAAGAACAACCCAGGTGCTCGAATCTCCAAGATCCCTCTCAATCGATGTAGATCTGAAATCTCCACTGAATGGTGCACCCCACTAGATGACTGAAACCCTAGCAGGTTTGGCCCTGATGAAGGAGGCCTCCAATTGCTCTGAAACTCTCCAAGAATATAGATCGGGCTATGAGAATCCCGTGGGAGATGTCTCAGGCTCATATCATCAAGCATATCTCCCTAGATCTGAGTTTTATTGAATCACAGGATGTCTCCTATGGCTCCCAGATGTCCCAATCTGCAGACAAATGTAGAATGATGATAACCCTCTAGAAAAGCCCTCAAACTGATGGTCCTGCCCCTGCAAACAAAACCCAACTGTCAGAATGGCCCCAGGCCCTCAGGATAAGCTGGATCGAACCTCCCTCGATAAACTGGCTCTGATACTAGAATGGTGTGGAGGAGTCTTTCATCCCCGAGACCAAGTTGTGGAACAAGGTGAGTGGATATTTCACCACTGAGTTGCTCCCAAAGGTTTGTACAGCAAACCCCCAAACTGAATGCTCAAGAGCAATAGCAAATGCTAATCCAAAACCAGAATGAATAATAGGTGCACCCCAGCCTCTTACTTATACTTTTTCTTCTAATTCTCTGTTGAGTTAGGTTAACTCCCAGGGTTAATCTTCTATTCTTCTGTTGAGTTATCTATTACTCCTTTATCCTTTCCCTTTCTTAATTCAACTTAAAAATATAACTTTTAACTTCTTGACTTTCCCCCCTTCAGTGTGAGACTATGACCTAGTGGGGGTGCCCAGCCACTCAGACTCCTCCTCACCTCTCTAAGAGGTGGGGGACATTACATATAATCTCAAAATTAAAGGAAATAAACTATGTCATGTCATCCTCATAGAATTAATCCTTTCACCAGTTGATAGGATGACTATGACCAGATAATTAATGTATAAGAAGAAGTTAAAAAACATGGAAGACAAGAGGCTTCATGAAATTTCTTCAAACTCAAACCAAAACTACCTTCTACTCAAATGAATAGATCAAATGAATAGTGTAGTGTTGGCTAAGCTGTTGGGGAATAAATGAATATATCCTATTGCAAAATAAAGATAATACTAAAAATATTACTACATCAAAATTTAAGAAGAAAATGTGGTGAGTAAAGTGAAAGGAATTTTCTCTTAAAATCTTTGTCATATAATCAAACTAAATTTTAATTGTCAATCAACCAATTATATCTTGATGGACTTTAATCACCACCACAATCATCATATTAAAAAATTAAAACTTAAAATTTGGATTAATAATACATTTGATAAAATTCAAAATGAAAAGAAATGTAAGTTAACTTTTTCTAATGAATTACTCATTTACATGCCATTGTACTAGCAAGTCTTCGCATTTTAAAAATTTAATGATCACCTAAATTTTTTATTTTTCAACATTCAGTCGAGTAGGAGTGAGGATAGGCACTCAAAAAAGACGGATCCTTAGTAAATGGTGTCATTATACAGCATATTTGGTTTTAGCCGTTCACTTGGTTGGAGTTTGGGAACCCAAAATATATGGCAGCTTTAGAACTTGGTTCCCATTGTCCATGACAGATTGGGTGGCTAGCATCTTTAGAAGCAGATTACATGGATCTCTTCTTTCTTGATTGTATCTCCTATGTCATGATTGTACTACAGTCATTTCCAATTCTTCAGTTTTCTATGTAGAATTTTATCTAATTCTGAGGAACTCTATGGTGCCTTTTTCTTTTTCAATAATTTTAAACAAAAAATTGCATTATACAAGCTACTGATCCCTTTGATTCTAATCATCACAAAATTTTAGATGACGAAGTTTTTCACAATATTAACCAGTTGCAGAAAACGCTCCGGCCCGCCTGAACTGCGATTAAAGGTACTGAGCAGAGAACGTAATACAACTCTGTTGAAATAATACTTTTGATAGATATAATTAATGGCAGTTTCAGCAATATATTTTTTATATCATTAACCACTGGATATTACTTAACTTGCAGGATGTTTCTGGAGAAGACTTGAACATTATTGACGAGGAAATTGCCAGAATACTTGAAAATCATCAACTGGAGGAGCTGGGAAGCGATCCAATATACGATGATGTATATGCCGGGGAGATCCTTAGAATTCTTCGTGAAACCCATCGTCTCCACGGACTGGAAGAAGCTGCAGGAGATGAGGGGGAAGAGGAGGAGAAATCCGAGCTTCCTGGCAGTGATGCTTCAGAAAATAATCGACGTCTTCAAGTACAGAAGAAAACCAATAACAAAGTGGATTGTATAAGTTTCTTAAGGCTTCTTTGCCGAAGGCTTTCTTATATCAGGGAAGTCAAACGTCGTCGCCTCCATTGATTTCCCCTTAATCTGCTGGCATATTATATTCTTTTACATAGATCTTCTGAACCAATGATTCCCCCTCGTCTGCTGGTATTTTATATTCTTGTTCATAAATCTTCTTAAGCGTTGACTGCTCTTCATCTGCTGCTAACCTATATTCTTGTACATGAATCTTAATAATAGAAAAGGCCAAGTTGATTTGGTAGATAAAAAGACTTGGTTGGCCTTTTTTCACTAGAATTTCATTTAATCTAAGAGTAACGACTCTGATGTTGTTTAACTATGATATATGCATAATATTTATAACAGAGGATGATACATGCATAATATGTATACCCCTCTGGTGTTTAAAATAGTTAAATTATATATATCATTTATAAACAGTTTTCGATAAATGTATAATCTAGATACAAAGTGTAAAATGTATATATAATGTACTCTTAGACTGTAGCTTATCATGTCATTGTTAAAGATGTAATATGATATTTTATTTTATATTTTTATTAATAAAACCTAAAAAAAAATTAAGAAAGTTTCAAAGAAGATTTTCATTATTAAAATCTAAAAATAAAAATAAAAATGTTTTATTTTATTTATGGTGTAAATTTTAAATTTTATTTTAATAAATTGTAAATATTTTTTGACTTTTCAAATTTAAAAACAATTTATAACTCAAAGAGTTTATTCCTGTTCATTTGGTATATCTTAGTATTAATAATACTCAATATGGCAAAGCATAAGCATTGATAATACAACTTGCAATATTTAATTTTCACATAAATTTGCACACCACAAAGTATAAAATAATAACCCACTTGTATGTCATATAGTGCCACGTAAATACTAGGACAGCGCCACTAAAGAAGGAAAGTGCAACTCAGTGACTCGAAAACATGTCATAAGAATATTTGGCCACGTACAAAGGTGACTAGGAAGTGTGATGATGAAGGAAACTCTGAATTAATATGAACCATTGATTTATCTGAGCAATAGTGAATAAATATGAACCCTTGATCTATCAAAGGAATGTTGACTTTGTGTTTCGATATTAAGGTATCAAATAATCTTCCATTACTGGATTTGATTTGCATGCCAAAAATCCAAAGCTATCGGAGGAGGAACGTTAACAGAGCAATTTATACTATGAAGCAAAACCATCGAAGAATATTCCTTTTCTTGTATCGATTTGCATGTCGAAGTTCAAGTTTGAAAAGGTTAGGGGTGTGGAGTTGGAGCTTATCAATTAGAATTCAAAAGATCGAGAAATTGTACAACTCCGATGACAATTGTATTGAAGAATATTTCCTTCCTTGAAAAGGTGCTTGATACCCCAATGGTCCCGATACATGGATCGAATATCGACGTAGAGGTTGAATGAAAGATAGATCGGATGACTACCAAACATGAAGGTGCTATTGAGAGTTTAGATCGACGGTTGAGAAATCCAATGAAGAGATGGAAGATTTAAGTTCTAGGGGCCTAGGGGCCAATATGTCTGGTGGTCTCGATAAAAAGAGATTGCAAATCAACATAGGAGAATGAATCAAGATATAGATTGGACGACGACTGAGTGTCGAGGAACAATGACCCAGATCACATGACATGGAAGGAACATAGAAATGATTTGATGGAGGGTCTTGCAGGCTGATTTGAAGAATCGATGGACCTGGAGCCGACTTCCTGAACATAATTTTGGGTATGTGGACAAATCCAGGAGACAATGCGGTCTATAATTAAAGATTCCCAAATCATATTTTGAAGTGAGTGTGCGAAAGTATGATGTGCGAAATTTGAGAAGGAAAGATATTTTGAGGTCCATGCAATAGCATGGAAGCAATGGAGATGATACGAGGTTTCATGACATAGAGGATGAAGCATGTTGGATAGGTATTATGAAGAAAACTACTAATTTAAAATCTTTTTAGAGTCGCACGGTGGAGAAAAGAAGCGGATTGGTGTCTCCTACAAGTTGGTTCCTATGAACATTAATTTTGTGGGTTGGTACCCATTGAATGAGTTGGTCTCAACAAGGGGATTTGTGTCCCTTCCAGGTTGGTTCCTACAAATATTATTGCAGATTGATGTTTATTGTAAGTTGGTGCTTACAAATTTTTATAAATAATTTTTTTTGGTTTTCTCCCATTTGAGTTTCCAGGGTAAATCTCTGTGTATTGTGTGATTTTATTGTTCATCATTGACTACTGGTAAATAAAAAAAATTGATTAAAAGAAAGTTGTGGTAAAAATTATCATGTAACACTGCTTCACCCCCCTCTCAGTATTCCAACAATATTATGACAAGAAGATGTAATATTTCTTTGAATTCAAACTTGGGAACATGACCATGTATGAATATGAAAGTAAATTCTTGGAGATCCCAAGGTATGTGAATTTCATCAGAGAAGAGAAGGTCAAAATTCAAAGGTTCGTGAGTGGACTGTTGAGTTTTGTATCTTTGAGTAGCTATTCTCATGTGCCCTGGGTTTTGGGAATGTGGAAATCATCATGGGCACCACATTACACTCTTTGTTTGGTGAAAACATCTTTTGGAATGAAGTTGGGGCTTCATGGGTTTAGTGATGGGCTTTGTGGATTTGTTTTGGGGCTTCACACCCACAAGAAAGTCTAATTTGATGTTGATTTGTGAGGGGATTATATGTTGACCCATAAGACTTATACATTAAGAAAAGAGATCATTGTGACATTTCATATTGTATATTGTGTGAATACATGACAGAGTTTGCATAAGTGATTTTTCACTTATTCCAAGGAGATTGGTGGTTTTAGCAAGGGAAGGTTTGTAACTCTAGGAAATATGGCCTAGGAAAAAACCATACAAGTGGAGTGAATCGTATGGAAGTGTTCATACATTTTTCATATATGTATGATGGTTGTTGTGGGCATAGTCACATATGTATGTAGGTTGCAGTTGGAAGAGTTTCATATTTACATGAGTTGCAATAAGGTGAATCACGCATATGAAGGTTGTAGTGGGAACAATCGCATATGTATGCATGTTGCAGTAAGTTGAATCACATACATCCATACAAAGTTTTCTTGGTAGGAGCAGGTTGGTAGATGAAAACATCAACAATAGTGCAATTGATGTCAGCAGATCGTACAAGTCGTTTGCAACAAATTTGTTCATAGAGGGAATTTCCATGGATTTGTTGATATTTGGTTTTTTGATTTTTCTATTATTGGAGGACAAATTTTTCCTCAAATTTTGGTGAAATTGTATTGGCTAGGAGGGCTATTTTCTCCCTTAGTATTTATGAAATTGAAAAAGTTACAAAACATAAAAAAATTGTCTCATATGTATCGATGATTCATCTATGATCTTGTTTTCGCTTCACATATTTGCAGCCAATAATTTTTCGTGTAAAATTGTTTAGTGATAATAGTTAGGGTTTAGTGTTAGTTCACTAGGAAGCAATTTTTAAATTTGAAAATAGTCATGTATAGAGTTTCATGTCACAATTGACATGGTATCAAAGCTTGGGATCTGAAGAGAAGGGACTCATCTTTGAGATGTATTTTGGGATACGATACTAGAAGAGTGTTGTTCGTGTTCTTGTTCTTGTTCTTGCTTTGGGAAGGTCACATGTGACAGCTTTGAGAAGGATCTATAGCACTGTTGAGAATTATCTCTAAGAGGGAGCTACAATGACAATTGTAGGTGGAAACATGTTAGATGGTCTCTAGTTTGATACATGGAGTAGACCGTTCAGATGAGAATTTGTGGACTATTGTAGCTTGGTGGTGTGGAAAATTAGGAGTTTTGGTGGATTGGCAAAGAGCTCCCTTTGCAACAATATATTGTGTGGAGGTTTTCCAACTCCGAGGATGGACTTCAGGTGACTTTTCATAGTGAGTGGTGATGGGTGAAACTTGGGTGATTTGGCATGGATGAGATGGATTCGTGTATATGTGAGGTTGATGAGATTGAGTATTCATAGAGCGCGAGATTTATACACTTGAAGATGTGTTGAGGTGTTAAAATGCATAAGGAATTTGACCTAGGAGGATGATTACACTTACATAGATATGTTGCAAAGGAATAGAGTGGACTAGATTGAGTATCCAACCATAGCTTGGGACTATTTCATACGAGGACACAGGATCAGTTGCAACATGTGCATAGACATAGAGACTCTTCTGATTTGGATGATGGACTTGGGTATAAGTTCATTGGATGATCATGAATTGGGTAAGAAGGATGCTTGACATGGGGGATTGCATGGTTCTTATACAGTGGGATCCACTGACACATGACATAGGCACATGATTTTTTTGTGAGATTCACAGTGTTTGACTCAAGTATGTATGAGGAGCCTAGAATGGGAACTAAGAATGTAGTACAAGGATCTATAGAAATGGTATTCTAGATGTATTCAGGTAGTGTGTTGCAAGTGGAAAATGTCATATAACTTATGGGTTCGAGGAGTGTGTTATTTTCCTCATAGATTGAGGAGTAGGGCTATGAAATGTTTTTCAAGATGGACATGTGTTATTGGATACCCAAAGGATATATCCCAGGAATAGAAGTGGTCATGTAGTTATAAACGCTAAATTATATAGGCTAAGGGACCATCCTATGTGATATGTGGCCAGTAGTAGCAGAGAGACAGATGAGGGGGAGTAGGTAGCTCCATTAGTGGTGAGGATGGTAGCTACATGATTAGCACAAGTTCATAGGGAGAAGGTAGGTCCACTAGTGATGGAGCAGTATATCCCCCAGTGGCGAAGTGGGTAGATCCACCAATGGTGCAGAATAAGAGGCATCCAGAGTTTAGAGGGAATCAACCCTTAGGATCTAGAGGGGAGGATAAGACTCCTAGAATTATGAATAGGATAATGGATAGGGAGTAGGTATTACTGGAGGTGCTGTAGAATTAGAGGAAGTCCAAATTCATAGGGATTCTGACTTCAAATGGAGTCAGGAGGCTCAAAGGGAGAGTCATTTGTTTAGTGGGAGACAAAATTCAGGTCCATATGGGATAGAGGAATATTCCTAGACTGTTAGGAGGATATCATGGGTTGAGATGGCCAGACATGATGCTCAAGAGAGGGAGGATTCTAGGAGCAGGGTGTCTTTTAGAGAGGGATCATGTCATACAACAAGATTTTCTTCAGTTACCGAGGGTGTATCCTTGCAAGAAGATTGGAGAGTAGGATTTTCTTCATCTACAAAAGAAGTATCCAATCGAGAGGATTGGAAATCATATTTGATAGTGGATCCAAGATGGGAGACATAGTGACTACTTCTAGTTGATTATGGAATGTGGTGAAAATACATCCCTCACTAAGAGGGAGTGTTGATGTTTTTATCTTTGGGAAGGTATTCAAACATGCCTTAGGTTTTGTTCATGTGGGAATCATTTTGGGCACCACATTACACTCTTCATTTGGTGAAAACCACCTTTGGAATGATGATGGATATTCATGGGTTTTGTGATGGGATTTGTGGGTTTGTGTTGGAGATTCACACCCACAAGAAAGTCTAATGTGATGTTGACTTGTGGATGGGTTTTCATGTTGACCTCTAAGAATTTTATATAAAGGAGAGATGTCATTGTGACATTTCATATTGTAGGGTGTGTGGAGACATGATGGTGTTGGAATAATTGAGTATGCACTTGTGCCAAGGATCTTGGTGGTTTCAACAAGGGAATATCTGTAACTCTAGAAAATAATTCCCAGGAAGAAACTGTACGAGTGGAGCAAATTGTATATGTACATGGGTTGTAGTGGGAACAAACACATGTGTATGTGGGTTGCATTGGGCATAGTCACATATGTACGTAGGTTGCAGTAAGTTGAATCGCGTATATGTGGGTTGTAGTGGCCATAATCATGTATCTATGTGGGTTCACAGTAAGGTGTATCGTGTACATCCATACAAAGGTTTATGGGTAGGAGAAATTCCATATATGATGACATTAATAGTAGTGTAGGTGATGTCAACAGGTCATATAGGTGGTCTGTAGTAGATTTGTGGGAAGAGGAAATTTCCATGGATTTACTGAAGTTTGGTTTTCTGATATTTCTATTATTGGAGGACAAGGTTGTCCTCAAATTTTGGTTAAATTTTATTGGCTCGTAGGGATTGTTTTTCCCTCATAATTTATGAAATTGAGAAAGTTACAAGACAAAAAAGTTATGTCTCATGTGCATTGATGATTCATCTTTGATCTTGTTGTTTTCATTGCATATATTTTTAGTCAATAATTTTCAGTGTAAAATTGTTTAGTGATAATAGCTAGGGTTTTATGTTAGTTCACTAGGAAGCAATTTTAAGATTTGAAAATTAGTCACCTAGAGTTTAGTGTGAAAATTTACATGGATTTCGATCGTTTTCCAAGGACAAATTCAGTTTGATGAGCCCAAAAATTTAGAAGAGTCCATAAGAAAGGCTAAGTATTTCTATGATCATATGTTAAGAACCAATATCAATATAGCATAGAAAATCCTCAAAAAAAGTACTCAACGCCTTGAAAAAGAGAGAATTTCAGATAATAAGCCTCTTCGAGGGGGAAACCTCCTTTTACCCCACTTAAATGTTCAAGTACAAGATGATTAAAAATGAAAATGTCTCTTTGGTATACATAGGAGACTAGGAGGTATAATTACAACTAATGGCCTAAAGCCGACATAAATAAAATAAGATTACTAATCTAATATGCCCCAATTAAGGGGTAATGAGCCAATATTAGGGCTTAACATGCCCGTCCCCTTGAGACAAGTGTTGTCTGCAACGCTTGAGTAACTTTGGATGCTTTTGTATAAAAGACTCATCTTCCCAAGTGGAATCTTCAGCCGGTAGTTTCCTCCATTTAATGAGATACTCTGAAATGGATCTATTCCTTAGTTGGTGAATTCTTGTGTCAGTGATAGATTCAGGCTCCAATATCAATTTTCCTTCCTCCTCAAGTTCTGGCAATATAGTTTGAACTGGGATCTTTTCGCCTATAACCTTCTTTAAGCATGAAACATGGAAAACTGGATGTACTCATGAAGATGCAAGCAGCTCCAATTTGTATGCCATAGTACCAATATTTTGCAACACCTAATAAGGGCCATAGTACTTTGGTGATAATTTATTATCCTTCTTGGCTTNTTTCACTACGATGTTGATCTGCTTGTTGTTTCATACGATTTTGTGCCATGGTCAGGTTGTCCTTTAAGATTTGGAGAACTTGTTGTTGATTGTCGATGTGATCTTCCACTGCTTGAACCTAAGATTTTTCTTTTAGAGAAGAAGTGATGGAAGGAGGGTGGTATCCATAAAGTGCCATAAATGGTGTCATTTTTGTTGCAGTATGAAAGGAAGTCTTATACCACCATTCTACCAAGGGTAACCATTTGAACCATTGTGTTTGTTTATCAGAGACAAAGCAACAAAGGTATCCTTCCAGACATTTGTTCACTATCTCAGTTTTTCCATCAGATTGAGGATGATAGGATGAGCTATGAGCCAATTGAGTACCGAAACAAGAAAATAATTCTGTCCAAAAATGTCTAGTGAAGATGGGATCTCTCTCACTTACAATAATCTTTGGGCTACCATGTAGCTTTTGAACTGTCTCCATGAATGCGATGGAAACTGTACTAGATTTGAAGGGATGAGAGAGTGCACAAAAGTGTTTTTACTTGATTAGTCTATCAACAATCACCATGATGACACTCTTTCCTTCAGACTATGGTAACCCTGTGATGAAATCCATGGAAACCTCCTCCCAGCGCTGACTTGGGATGGATAATTGTTGTAAAAGACCTGGGGTCTTAATTGTTTCCACCTTATTTTGTTGGAAAACCAAACATTCTTCCACAAACCTTTGAAAATCAGTTTTAAGGCCATCCCAAAAAAAATCCTTCTTGATTCTATGGTAGGTTTTCAAAAATCCTGAGTGCCCTCCTACTAGAGAGGTGTGCAATTCCAATAGCACCTTTTGTTTGAGTTGGAAGTTCTTACATAAATATAAGATATCCTTGTACCATAGTGAATTATTTTTCCATGTAAATGTATCTGATCCACCAGAATCCTGCTGCAACCTTTCAATGAGAGTCCACACTTTTTCGTCATTCTTCCATTCATCCCTTGCTTCAATTATCCAATCGGGTTGGATGATCAAGATAGCATAGAGAAAGGCCTCAACATATTCATCCTTTCTTGAGAGTGCATCTGCCACAACATTTTGCTTCCCCTTTTTATAGACGATTTCANTCTTGGTTACCCATTTTTGTTGTTCTTTTGAATATAGTCTTTGTTCCAAGAAGTATTTAAGACTATCATGATCTGTTTTGACCTTGAAGTGCCTACCTATTAGGTAAGGACACCATTTCTTCAATGCATGTAGTATTGCCATCATTTCTTTCTCATAAATGGATTTGTATAAGTCCTTTCCCTTGAGTGATCGACTTTCAAAAGCCAGGGGCCTTCCTTCTTGCATTAGGACAGCACCAATTCAATTTCCCGAGGCATCACATTCCACAATAAATGTTTTTGTGAAGTCTGGAGTGGTCAAGACAGGAGCTTTACACATCACCTCTATAAGTTGTTCAAAAGCTTTAGTTGCCTCTGGAGTCCATGAAAAAGCATCCTTCTTAGTTAGTGTTGTTAAAGGTGCTGCTATTCTTCCATAGTTCCGAACAAACTTGCG